>VZTU01020454.1:48042-137812 GCA_013400835.1 Zapornia atra | reverse complement strand
GGGGGGGGGAAGAAAAGAAAGGAAAAAAAAAAAAACATTTGCACCGATTACTGAAAATTACTTTTTTATTATTATTATTAAAAATTAGGATGTGTCTCCTTGGAGATTGCATGCCATTAATGATAAGATCAAATTTTCTGCACGATACCTCTTTCAATATATAAAAAACCCCAAAAAAGCTTAATTTTTTTTTTTTAATTCTTTTTTTTCTGCTCCAAGAATATAATGCTGTGGTACCCAGAGCATGGATGCTTCTGTTGGGGTTTTTTTCCCCCCTCTTCTGCTTTCTTATACAATAGAGATATGTGGGGTTTGGGGTTGGTTTTTCTTTTTTTTTTAGCATGTTTGCTACAAATTAGTATAAAGGAAAGGAAAATTGGGAAGAACCAAATAAAAGCCTGAATAAAAACTGCTTCGACTAGTTGCCAGGCTGCTTTCTTTTTAATAATCTAGCAATTATTTTGGCTCAGATGATGCTTAAACCCTGACCATGCATGCTGTTCGTTTTGGCTCAGAATATGCGTGTATGTGTGTGTACGTACGTGTGTATTTGTTTTGATTTGGTTTTTTTTCAGTGAACATTTGCACAACTGGAATTCTGTGAGTTATATGCATGTTTTGATAAGAAAAATTGCATACAGATGAATGATTATATCTGATTGACTAGTATTTCCTGATGTATAATGCAAATAAGCTTCATTTTTAAACAGGTTTATTCTGATTTTTTGGGGGGGAGGGTAAATCGCTGCATGTTTATGACAATGGAAGTGTTTGTGTATTTTTAAAAGATGGGTTGTTTATTTGCTCGATTCTAACACCAAAGATCAAGAGGTTTTTCATTTATTTATTTATTTGTCTGTTTATCTTGAAATAACTAACCCCCAAAGCATCTAATTTAAAAGAGCATTGGTTTTTTTTCCCTATTACCTGAAAACAAGCGGAAAGGTGTGCGTTTGGGTGAGACCCTGAGCTCCTCTGGGGAGGAGTGTGATCTTTTCCCCGCACTGTATTCTCCCCAAGAAGAGTTAAAATGCTGTGGCACTATGGCACCTACGTGCACCATGGGAATTCTGCTGGCAGAACCAGGGCTGGCACCGGGTGGGACGGGCGTATCGCGATAGTGAGCCAAGGCAAAGGTGAGGACGAGGGTTGCCGAACGAGGTAAAGGGGCTTTTAAAGAGAGGAAGAAACAGCAGCTTCTGTCTGTACATAAATGGCTATTTTTCCTTTCACTAGATAAAAAAGTGAATGTGGTGAGCTTTTCTGATAAGTTGTTTCCTTTCAATTGGATCAGAGGGTAATGAAGTAGGGGAGACGGTTGTTCAGGTTTATCCCCGTTTACAGGCTGTAACCCTGGTATTGAGAGGGACCTACACCTTGGGGGGGTCTGTTTTTGTGGCTGTGGTTACCTGCTGCATTGGATCTGAGCCATCTGATTTTATTTTTTTGACTGCAGTTGTGGGGCAGAGGATCAAAGCTTTGTACCTTTGGTGCACTGGGTATATTGTGTAATCTTGTTTGCATTTGTTAGCTGGGTTTCCTCAAAGTTCTGCCTCTCAGCCTTTTTTTGGTTTTGTTTTGGGGTTTTTTTTTCTTCATGTATGCATTTAAATTTTTTAATCTGTGATTCTATAAAGCAGCTCTTCTCTTCTTGCCTGGGCTAATATGTACCTCATTTTGCTCTTCACATAGCATCTTCCCCTTCAAAAAATTACTTTGGTTGTTAAGAGTTTTTCCCATGCCAAGTGGTTGGGGCCTGTTGGTATCTTAGGCCACTATTTGAGTTCAGGCTGAAAACTTTATGAATTGTAGTTTGTCATTCCCAGCTCTATTCCTCATACTCTTCCACATCACCTAGGCATCATATATAATTTGACACAGCTGACAGCATCTACTTAGGGCTGAGCTGGAGCAGAAATTGAATTGCCTCTCGACTCCCTAATATTCATGATCCTTCTAGGTCAGCATGGGAGTAATTGCCAGGGCAGCCTGAGGAATTGTCCATTAAACCTGCCTGGATGGTAGCTCACCTGTGGAGAGATGCATCCAGATAATGCCTGCAAAATGAATTCCATTTGCTTAATACAAGGTCTGCTAGAGTTATGAATATATCAAGAGCCAACATGTGGTCTCAAGTTTAAAATTAAGTGATTTTTTTTTTTTCAGTATTTTAAGATTGATTATAACTACAGCTAGGCAGATTTGCCTTTGATCTGTCCGAAAAAAGAAGCCCATGCAAAAATCTGGTTGGTGGTCATGTCTTGAAGGGGCAAGCCTGTATTTCTTCTGTAAGGATAGTTTGATCTTGTGGCATAAAATAAGTAAAGAAAAGTTCATGTTGTCCCACATTCTTCAGTCCTTGAGGTACCTATGCATTTAAAATAATGCATTTAAAATCAGTCACAGTTTGTGTATGCCAGGGCAACCTGATGAGGTGGGCAGCTGGAACTTTAAATCCCAATTCAATATTCAACCAGAATATCAGAGGAGACAAACAGCCTAAGGATGAAGTTTAAAAACTGAAATTCTCTTGGAGTAATGCTGATTTAGCAGGAAATCCCAGTCACAGTGCGGGCGGATTTGTTTTTTGACCTTGTGCATTTGAGATGACATAAAAAGTTAAGAGTTGTCAGCATGGCTTTACTGTAAGGAGGAAATGTAGCAGAGGTTCAGTGATCTCCTGTTGCCCTTATGAAAGGTACCCACATGGAGTACCAAAGAACAGAGATACACAGAAAAGGCTAAAACGATGATGCTTCAAAATAAAAAAAAAAATCACTTTCTTATGAACTTGCTTCTGTGCCAGATAGATGATTTAAGAATAATAACATTCATAGGCATAGTTTGGTGGCACAGGTGACGGAACAGTCTAACTTTCTGCAATACAAATGGGAGATATCCTCTGAGAGATCTTGGACCACATCCTGTTCATCTGTCCTCTGTCTCTTCAAAGCTACTTAAAATTGTAGTGGGTTGTTGTTTGTTTGTTTTTTTCAATGGCCATATAAACTATAGCAGTTTTGTACCCTAAAAGGATTTCTCACTCTACTGACATCCTTCTGCTTTGGGAAACCCATTGCCATTGCTTAAAGCAGTTGTTTCCTCTCCTTAGAGCTCTTTATGTCTTCACACTGTTGGTGATGGTGTTATAGCTTGGTTGGGGTGTGTGCTTCTAAAGAAACCACCAAATTCAGTCTTAGCCAAGGAGAAGCTTTGCAGTTGGAACTTCTTGATAAGCAGGAAATGGTTTTCATAACGTTTTGGTTGACATTTTCAATATCTTGAAATACTTTATCATTATTTTTAGTTGTGTATATTAATGTAAAGTTTAGTCATTCTATTTGTTTCAGTGTTACTAATTCTTAAAAATTAGTAAAAAAGGATTTTTTCAGCTTCTCAACTGATCAGCTCTTCTGACACAAAAAATAATTTTGTTATAATAATAATACTTGTTTAGCACATTCAGCCAGTAGTAACTTTGGATTTCTGTCTCTCATGTTCTCTCTGTTGGTTTTTTTTTTTTCGTTTCTGACATGGTTTTTCAATCCATAGGTTATTTTGTCCTGCTTTTGCAAGCTGCTCTAAGCAGCAGACCCAAGAAGAGTCCAACAAAAGCATGAGAGGTTGTTCTTGTGGTGTGACTTGAATAATTACAGTTCTTTACTATGCTTCTCTGCATTGCTTCTCTCTTCTTATCTTTGTCTACATCTGAGTTGTACTTTATTTTTCCCTGTGGGATGCATAATTAGATTTAGCTGTATAGTTACACGCAGTTAAGTAGGGCTAATCCTTTTTTTCAGATCATATCTTGCAATCCATTTTGGGTGAAACTTCAGCTAATACCTTCAATCTAAGTACCAGATGGAGATGAGACGGAGTAGGGGTCCAGGGCAAAGCTTATAGTCAGTGGCTTTTTGAAAGGGTGTGTAGTGACAGTACATCAACAGGCAGCTGATGAAACCCTTGCAGTTATTCATCTGTAATCCCTCCAAAGAAATACCTCTTGGGACTGTTTCTGTGCAGCCCTGCCATGGCTGGTTGGTTTTTGATCATGGAAGCATAGAATGATCTGGGAAGGGACCCCAAGGAGAGTTGCAATCCCCTTGCCACAGGCAGGGACACCAACCTCCAGGCTTGGATCTACACAAGGTTGCCCAGGGCCCCATCCAACCTGGCCTTGAACACCTCCAGGGACGGGGCATCCATCATCTCTCTGGGCAGCCTGTTCCAGCACCTCACCACTCTCTCTGTAAAGAACTTTCCCTTAATATCTAATCTAAATCTTCCCTCCTTTAGCTTTAGTCCATTCCCCCTTGTTCTGCCATTGTCTACACTTTCAAAAAGTTGATTCCCCTCCTGTTTCTCTGCTTCCTTCAGGGACTGGAAGGCTGCAATGAGGTCCCTCTGCAGCCTTCTCTTCTCCAGGCTGAACAAGCCCAGCTCCCTCAGCCTCTCTTTGTAGGGGAGGTGCTCCAGCCCTCTCATCATCCTTGTGGCCTCCTCTGAACCCTCTCCAACAGTTCCACATCTTTCTTGTATTGGGGGCCCCAGATCTGGACACAGTACTCCAGATGGGGCCTCACGAGGGCAGAGTAGAGAGGGACAATTACCTGCCTGTCCCTGCTGGCCACCTCTCTTCTGATGGAGCCCAGGATGCCATTGGCCTTCTGAGCTGCAAGAGCCACTGCTGGCTCATGTTAAGATGGGACTGTGCAAAGGCAGTCAAGTTATTGTTTGGTGGTCTGACATCCAGATTTCTACAAGGAAAAGATACGGCTGTGGGGGTTTTTTTCTGCTTTCTTTTTGTTTTCTTCTAATCTGTTCAACTGCATAGAGAAAAAAAAATGCATGTAAACTGTTTTTAAAAAATTAAAATCAGTTGGAAAGGTCAGGGATTAGACAGTATGTTTTGTATGTGCAGAAAAACTGGGAACTGTGGACATGCAGGTTAGTATTGTGCAGCAGTGTAGTTGGGTTTCCAAAAAAAGGATGGCTTTAGGGTGAAATTCCACCAGCATTAAGTTCACTGGAAGTTTTATCATTGAATTTCATGTCATTGATGTGGTATCCCTGGAAGAAGTCTGAATTGCACAGGTTATGAGGTCCAAATAAGTAAGGACATAGGAACCGATTTCTAAATCTAGCTGTCTCTTGGTTGATTGTTGCAAAAAGTATATCAGAAGTGAAGTGGAAAATGAGCAAGATGGTATTTTCTCCAAAATGATTCATTTTAAATTCCATCTCATGAACTAAATGATAACTTGCCAGTGAAAGGCTGGGAAGCTTTCAGGTGGTAAGGTATTTCTCACACTGATAGTCTGTAACATCCAGGACCTTCCAGACCTTTGAGTCTGGCCCCGTGTGTTTGGCAAAAATCCAGAAATGAGCACAGTAAGTTCTGGGTTTTAGCACAGAGTAAATTACATTTCTTGGTCTCAGTGATGTTAGCACCTTGTTTGCTGGCTTCTCTAAATTGGCACTGGTATGGCTGCAAAACAACAGAAACTAAACTACATGAAGACTTAAGTATTTTCTTTAGTTTTCCACACGTTTTGCATTTTTGTGGAGGTTTTTTGGGGGGGTTGGGGTTTTTGTTTGGAGTTTGGTTTTTGGGGGTGGTTTTTTTGATCTTCTGATTTCTTTCATTCCCGTTCCTGTTTTCAGCTCTCCCTTGTTAGTTCGCTCTCACTGTGAAGGCTACACCATCGTGTATGCTGTTATATTATTCCATACCAGAGGCTGAAGGAGATGCTTTGCTTTTCTGTGTTGTTCTTTAGTGCTGCTTCATCTCAGTTGTTCAGGGGTTTTGTTGGATTTTCAGAATTTCTCTGTGAGGTTACATGAACTATTAACTGAAACCAATGAGTCAGGAAAGTTGGTGAGCAAGTTCAGCATCAGGAAAAGGGTGATTAGAGTCCAGGGCTGCCTGCATGTCTGTGCCATGACCACTACCAATTGTTACAGCTCCCTCAAAGCAGAATATACACCTGGGGCACAGCTGGGTCAAAGAGGTGGAGAATGGCTTTTGGTTTTCACCCAGTTTGTCTTGCATGGCCAAAGGATCTTTAAGAAACCCGATGCCCGCAGATTACATAGAAAAGAGGCAAAATCACATTATTGGTGTAAATTGTAACATTAGAAGCAAAAATAAGCTTCATATGGCTCTCAGGTGTAAAGCATATTTTTGAGTTCCTTATTTGCTTAGTAACAGGATGTGACAGTGAAAAGCCACAACTTTACATATAACACGTGTATATGGAGTACTGGTATTTTAATATCAGTTAATTCAGCCGAGATGTGGCAGCTGAGGGATGGAGCACAACAGAGTTGGACACAGAACAGACCTCGGTCACAGTTCAGAGGTGGCAGCGAGAAATGAGTGAGAGACCACTCAGCCAAAATCACAGCAGATCGGTAAAAAAAAATCAAAACCCAAAACAAACCAGTCTGGTAAGCTCCACTCCCAAATGCAAATGTGTTCCGTGAGGTTGAGGTCAATGTCAAGTGCCATTTCCTGGGCAAGCTTGCTTCCCTTGCGCCCATGCCAGCTTCACAGCAGTTTGCAGAGCCAAGCTAAAAATGTAGCTTGTGGTTTCATACAGGATGTCCATCTGCACCGAACAGCCTGAGCAGCCCCGGGCCCTCGCCGACAACTGCGTCTGCGGAACTGCCATGTTCCACGTGAGCAGCGGCAGCCGATTTCAGCACACGCTGCATCAGTGCCAGAAATAACTCTTCTCTCGTCCTAGGCATAAAGGGCACCGCACTAGGGCACTGCATCCTTATTTATCTTTAGGCTTAGCCCTGAGAAACACAGTTTGCACCCTTTAAATAGGTTTAAACTCAGCCTGACCCAGTGAAGAGGAGTCCCTGAGCACATTGAGAGCGTATTGGATTATGGTCTCCTTGCGTAGTTTTGGTTAGGAATGAGCTTCACAGGACAGACTATCTGTCCATATTTCTATTTATTGGAGTTATTTTAGCTAGCAACAGATAGTGAGACATTTTCTGCTAACTCTGGCAGGGGTCAGGGCACATGAAACAGCTGAGAATCAGCATAATTTCTTTCTTTCTGCTCTAACTTAAGACCTAAATCGATGGTTGTGTGATTTTTACCCAGAGGCATAAAGAAGTAAGACCCCCATGCGTTGCTGCAAGCTACAGTAGCCATTGCCATCTGTACCAGCCCTAACCCTTTGCTTTGCAGCTTCACCTGTGTGGAAAATTTCTATTGCTACATATTTCCCCTTTCTACCAGGGATACCTAGGGAATAACGTAAGTAAAGTGGTTAGCGGAGACATCTGAAAAGGCTACAAAGGTGACCTTTGCAAAATGCTCCTTCAGGGTTAGTGGCAGTGATGTGTGAGGCAGAAAGGATGCAGACCAACATTCAAATCTCACTGGTTTTTGTGTGGCAGACAGTACAAAGGAAATAATAGTGATTTTTAAGCCCGTAGGAACGCGTATGTCACCTTGTCTAATCTTTGTTTTCTGGATGTCTACAATAAGCGACTGAGATGGCCAACCTAAGTCCTGAAGAAGTCTGAGGCAGTTTTCTTGCGTCCAAACAGTCTGTAATATCTGTTCCCCATTGCTATATAGGTGATTTATCTGAAGCAGGAAAGAGTAGCAGCTTTTTTATGACAGCAGGATCGTTCTTCCAGTGTGCGGCCACTGCAGGGTGAGGAGCTCTGGCAGCTGATCCATGACCCTTGCTCCTGCCTTGCATTGTGCTGAGACTGACTTGACTGCTCTAGTAGACTTTGTTATTCTTTTTATAGCCTGGTATCCATACGGCTTCAGGGATTAAAGTCAGCTTTTCAACTGCAGGTATTGTTATATGTGGAAGTAAAGCAAGTGAAAGTAACCTGGGCAGATGATCTAAAAATACAGTGGAAAGTGACTAATTCCCAATGAAAGTCCACCTCAACTGTAATTCATTTTATTTCCAAGAGAAGATTCTCATTTACTGTGATTAATTAGACAGAACCATCCGAGATTACTCAGTAATGAGATGACCCCAGAAAATAATATTATTCCCCTTGAACAAACTATAAGCAGCTTCAGTTGTTTATCAGACTATTAGTACATGACATACACCTGTATTACTGATGAGCTACAGAGAGCAAAATGGGAGGATCGCCCGTGTTGATAACTGGAGTAAGAACAGCTGAAGCTGTAAAAAATATTGGTGAAACAATGTTCTCTCAGGGTGTGAAAACCAGCATTATTCAGAGCCTCACTGGAGTATACTCTTTCCACCCAGCACATCCCCAGTGAGTGAGGGCTTGGTAGTGTGGGTCCTGGTCTTTCTGGACCCACTTCTTCTTTGCCAAATCAGGGTGCAGAATTACCTGTATTTCTGCCTTGAAACTCCTGCTCCTTCATCTGTTTCTGGGAACTTCATGTTCCTCATTCATTTATGAACATGCCAGATGATCTCTAGGTTTTAACTGAATTTGAGGATCCAAGCAAGAATTGGGCAAACCAGTTATTAATCACATTATTCTGGCATTTTGGAGAAAGGAACTAACCTGCATTCAGTTCATGGTGAGTTTTGCAAACTGTCTTTTATTTCACAGGGTCTCATACTAAACCTTTAATGCCAATATTTTCACATATTAAAAATAAATCTTTTCCTATTCATATTCTCTGCTGGGCTTTTCCTCTAGTACTAGTGTCCAGGAAATCTATCTAATAGAGGGCATTAGGAATGACAAATAAATTGTGTCTTGAGTTGAAATTATCCTGAGTGTTAAAATTGAAAGTCTAATAATATGTGAGAAAATATCTAATCATGCTATTTCATGCATTTTACAGGTGATACTTGAGTTATTATCCAGGTTCAGTGTTTCACATGTACGTGTATGACCTGAAATAGGTCAGTGATCCAGTAAACTACTTCTTTGGGATCAGGTGGGCTTCCTCCAGTGAAAGTGTGTTAATTTGGAAGCTGCATTTCTTCCCCCGTGAATGTTTTTGCATGGATGTGTGCTCTGATGTGTTAGTGCTGATAACTAGGAGGGGCTGAGAATATTCCTGGAACAAAAGGAAAGGCAGAAATATCCAGTGACCTATGCAAGATAATCAGGGAGTGGGAGTTAAGGAAACCACTCCATGTTCTATAGATGCTGAGTTTTGTCTCAGAAGGTGGTCTGCAAGTTAGACATTGGCACCAAATATGGTCCTAAGGCCTGTTATGATTAGTGAGGTCAGCCATAAAAAAAAGTAAGGATTTTTTTTTTTATTTTGTAAATTCATATAGACCTAATGGAAATGTTAGTATCTGCCTAAGTTGCTCGACCTGATTTCCATCTGAGCTGTCCTGGCTCTGAAATACTGGAAAGGATGCTCTGGTCAGCAGGTGCTCTCAGTTTCCAAAAAAGGAAGAGGGGTTTCAGCAAGAAACACTACATTAGCACATGCTCAGGGGTGGCATCTGTGATCAAACCTCTGATGCTTCTCCTTGTGCTGGTGCCCTGATATTGGGCTGTAAGGGCAGTGCCTGTGCCCAATCCATGATCAGGCTGAGGGAGCTAGCCAGGTCTGGATGCTGAACTGAGTAAAACACTGGCTTCGTTATAAGGGCCTCTAATTTTATTAAGCTGTCTGTGTGAAGGACATAGACTACCAGATACATTTTCAGAGTTGAGATTGTAGTCTTTATCAGGGAAGTTTTGTTTATCTTGCACTTCAGAGGTCAGATCAGTGGAACACAGTGGTGCTCTCCTTGCCATCAATTTCATGCCAGTTAAAATCTCAGAATAAGGGTCTTGTAACTGTCTCTGCTGCTCTCCTATTTTTTAACCTCATTTACAGTGGAAGACTGAGTCTTACAGTCAGTTTTCAGAACAAGCACTCCCCTGAAATAACGGGAAGTAATACTTGTTTCTTGTATCTGTTCCTGCTTGCTGGCTGAAAATGTAGCAGGGCATCACTGCACCTGTCCCTACTGCATTCCTGCTCCTCTGGAATCACACACTGGGCTAGGAGTTCGCATGTAGTAGTCCTGTTAGACCTGTATCAGTATGAAGATGAAGGGATCTCAGTGCAGTAGCCTACTATCAGCATATTTTAAACCATCCATCTGCTACCAGGATCTTGCAAGCCTTCCTGCTTTGATTCCTGCATTTGCACACCATGCCCATGAAAAAGACACCCTTCCCAAGGTCACAGGCTGGTGAGCTTTTATACAGAGAAAATGGATGAAGGGTTATTCAGAACAACAAAGAGAAAAATCTCTGAAAGAATTCGTCCCTCAGCAGGTACTTAGAATCGTGCGTGTAGCCGTGGGCTGCAGCTGTGGAAGTCACAGAGAGTTATAAATTAGCCTTGTTGGGATGGCTAATTGGCAGCTTCTCCTTCAAAACGAGACCCTTTCGTGCGCTAGGTATGTCTGTGTGTGTTTTCATACTAGACAGAGTTGAAGAACACTTGATATGTAATCTCCCATTTCTTTCTGCAGTGGTTTGGCTGCAGAGGACAGCTTATGTATTTGGGAATGATCATAGGTGGCTCTCAGCCCTGATACCGAGGGAAAAGATTGTATTTGAGTAATCTGATTTCAGGCAGAGTGTCTTTTTCAGACAGACATGCTACCCCTAACTTGAGGATATTGATACTGTCCTCAAGAGCACTCTGTAAAAGACAGTAGTAAACACTCTTTAGCATCTTGGAGGTGGTGGAAGAGGGGACTAAATAACTTTTAAAAGCCGAAATATATCAGCCACTGATTGGGAAATGGGTCTTGAAAACTCCTGTAGCCCCTTTAGAAACACCAACCTAAGAAGAGTGGGACATCTTAACCCTCCAAAAAGAGAAAACAAATCTCTTTATAGACTTTACAGTTATTCTGAGACATGAGGAAGATACCCGAATACTACTGTGAAAGAAGCAAGCATAGCACATGGGTGCAGAGAGAGAAGGTTCAGCTGGCAGCAGGCAACAGGGGAGTTTTACTTTCTTATTATTCCACATTTATGGAAACTTCAATTCCAGCAAGCGCTGAATAGCGGGTAGATACAGGCAGGCTTTGACCCCATGGATTACAGCACACATTCCTTGACAGTTACTGTCCATCTCCATATCACAGTGAGATTTACTAAGGTGCAGGATTAAACAGATAAGCAGTTGGTGATGATATGGAAAGTACAAGAGTTGTTTGTCCCCAGGAAGGGCTGTAGTGATCATAAGTAGCTGGAACAGGCTGCTCAGGGAGGTGGTGGTGTTGTCATCCCTGGGAATGTTTAAAAAATGGGTAGACCGTGTGCTTTGGGAGATGGTTTAGTGGTTATAGAGGTGTGGGGCTAGGAGTTTGACTTGATCTTGAAGGTCTCTTCCAACCTTGATGATTCTATGATGTTGGAAAGGACTGTTGATACTGTTCGCATTTTCTGAAAGCCACAAGAAGAATGATGATAAGCAGGTGTGGATCAGGCTGTGGGTCAGTTGAAGAGGGAAAGCTGCCTGGAGAAAACTGCTCAGTAGCTGACTCTGCAGTTGGTTGATGCCAAAGTTCACCAGAGAAAACAGAGGTGGGGCAGGGTGGGATCATTTCAGCTGATGTTCACACTACATCTGGCATTTATCTGTTGGGTGCTGCTGAAAGCAATCAGTTAGAAGAATTGCCTGGTGGGGTATCTCACAAAAGCCAAGTTTCCTGCCTGGGAATAAATGGGCAGCAGAAGAGGCCAGCTTGCTTGGAAAAGCTCAAAAAAAAGCAACTAAGATCCAAAGTTTCCCATATCAAGAGATCAATTCAGCACGAGACTTGAAATGATGCTGCTCATTAAAACTGTTTTCTTGTATCTGTACATGTGTTTCAACTAACCTTTAGAAGATGTTTCAGTGTGTGGCCTGTGAGATACTTCAATAAACATAAGGCACTGGGAAGGGGGAGTTTGGGGATTTTAAAATGCAGTCAGATTTTAGCTAGGTTTTTGCCAGGTTTAATAAAATGGGTATCCCTTCCACTTTGCTTATGCAGTGTAGCCTTTAGGAGCTGTTTACATTAAATACAAAATTTCTGTGGTAGAACCTGAAATGTGCAAAGAAAGTGTTGAAAACCTTAATTTCACAAAGTCTGTTTTCCATGTCAAAATAACATTGCAAAGGAAATGATGCAGGAAAGACTGGGACATGTATAGCTTAGCGAGGTCTTAAAACCTTTTCAATATAAGACTTCTTCGTGGGAAAAAAAGGGCTGAAAAGCTCATCACTATGTGGAGTGGGTTTTCTAGATGAAGGAGAATAGTGAGTTGGAAGTGTTGCAAAAGCTTTGTGGTATTCTGTGATTAAAGAGCATTAAAGTGTTACTTGAAAAGGAGAAAGCTGGAAGAGAATGAGGTCTGCACTGGTATTGTGGCAGGCCATCTGTCACTTGCAAACAGATTTATGGTTGGGAGAGCCTTTGTAAACTATACGTCTATAAGAGTACCTGGGGGAGGTCACATTTTAAGGTATGTGTCCATAAAATGGTCAAGCACAATGCCACAAAAAAAAAACCCAAACCAAAAAAACACAAACAAGCTTCCAGAAAGAAGAGTGAGTGTTTGCTTGTGTTCTGGCATCTGTCTCCATGCTAAAACAGCAGCAGGATTGGGAGCTATTAATGGTGCAGACTGGAGAGTGCTCTGGCATGAATGTGGCCTTAGATACCAAAACCCGGTAATAAGAAGAAAACCTTCCTCCCCTAATCTCTTCCTCCTCCTACCCCCCCTTAATTACAGGTCATGATTTGCTTGCCTAGGCCAGTGCTTCCATCTTTTTATTATCTGATTGCTTTTGAGGAGAGGGAGAGTCTATCTGGTACAAATACTGGACATTGAACAAATTTAGCCTTGCTATTTCTAAACCAGCAAGAAATGGCTATGTTGACCCTCCCAGTATATAGAAAGAGCCTCCACCCATCACTGGTGTGGCAGAAATGTCATAGCCTTTTCCAGCTAGCAAAATTTCAATTCAGTTAAGACAAACCTCTGACTGAAGGCAGGGAAGTCTAGCTTAAGACACAAAGTTTAAACACAAACTCATTTTAGTTCGCTCACCCACACAGGCAATTATTCATAGTTACCTAAGCTGAGGACCTAAGACTGAAAAGGAAGTCCTGGGTCATAACATCCAGTCTGTTTCCAAAGTTCTGCTGTAGCATTACAGCTTTAGATGGACCCTTCCAGCAGGAGGTACATATTAGAAGACTCTAGGCAGGAAAAAACTGCCCATCACCACTCATTTGGCCCTTTAACTGAGTTGTTTAGGAATGCTGAAGAGTGAACATATTTTTCTGTTTGATTTTTCTATCATTTCACAAGGCATTGTTTTAATATAGCAAGACCCAAACAAATAAGCATAAGCATAGTTTTGTACCATAATGAGGACGTGCATTACTAGTTACTGACAGGGCATAAGCTCGATTCTTGTTATTGAACATTTTTCAGCTGCTTCCTTCATGACACCAGCAATTTTCAAGTTGATGATGCCTTCTTCAGTGCTGGTGTTTTTTAAAAGTCATCACAGTTTTGTGTTTATTTCAGTAACAAGAGTAAAATATTTTCAGGGGTAACAAAGGCTACAGGAGACGTTGTAGTTCTGCACATCTGTGCTTCAACTTGTTGACAAAGAATGTCTGACCCCGTCAATGTCTCATGACCTATGGGGTAGCCTTTCACAGTCATCCCAAGCAAGACATCCATTAGCTGAGAAATATTTCTGTACATGAACTGTGTCATTATCTAGAATCACCATGTTTTCTAACAAAGTGGCCTGTTAGCAACGGTCCATTTGTTTAAGAAGATGTCTCAGTAATAGTGGAACAACTGACCAGATAATCCTAATCCAGGGGCGACTCTCTTCATGATCTGAATTGTGCAGAACCTGTTGAGGACATAGAGGCTAGTACATCTGTCAGCCTTTATCCAAGCAAAATTCCTTCTGGCAGCAGTGGGAGTAACGCCTAGTAAAACCTAAAGAAGCAGTTAGTGGAATCCAGAGGAATTCATCCTTGCTTCTGAAACCTTCTTAAATCTAGTTGACATTATGGGAGGGGAGCAGAAGTGGGAGATGAATTTAAAGAGCAATTAGGAGAAGAGTTTGCTTGTAAAGCAATTCTAGCTTTTTGCTGTTTGATTTTGAAATTATTTTAATTGTCTTTCATTTAAGAATGTTGAACGTTTAATGAAAATGAGAAATTAGATGCTGCTGTTGGAGGGGAAATTGAGCTCATTACACAGAGCAGTCTTGGATGCAAGAGTTGGTGCACAACACCAAAGCCACTTTTGTCTCTCAAGGAGTTGATTAAAGTGGTACTTGCCTTTGTGAACATCTGTGCCTTGTACATGGTAACACAAAATATTCCTTCATCTCCTTTCTTTTTTAAATAACCTCGTGCTTTAATAGTTGTCTTGTGATGAACAGCAAAAGTAGCTTAGGTCAAACAGGCATTCCTGTTTGACATGGTTAACATCTGTAATCTTTTCAATGCCCTGGATAGCTTAGCCCCTAACAGGTATGGCTGTAGGTGTTGGTTCTTCTCAAGCTTCAGTGAATTTCTGGGGAAGGGGAAAATAAGGAAAAAAAACCCACAAACCAAACCCAAAAAATTAAATTTCCTGGTTTACATAATTGTCTTTCTTCTTTGACTCTCCACAGTATAAATTATGACATGAAATACTGATTTGTTGCAAGGCATAGTTCTTTAGCTTATTTACTTAGTTCCTGCAGTATTTGAATGAAAATCCAATTTGATTTTGACAGGTTAGGATTGTACTTTTAAAGGCAAAGTGGCAGACTCACAGATAGCGATTCCTTAAAGAGTGATTATAGAGACAGTTGCTTATAAAATTACTGCATTCTATGAATGTTACACGACATTAAAGTAAGTCATTAATCCATATGCTTATTATCCCCAGTAGCTAACAACACAGGGAATAAGAAAAGTAGACCAACCACCATGAGAAATAGAATGGGTCCTCAAAGGAGGTCCTGATTGCTGAAGAAAATGAGATACCATGTCTGATAAGAAGGTTGTGTGCATATATTTCTGAGATTCTGGCATTCCACTTTGCAGATAATTTCCTTATCTCGAATAATTAGGGCTAGCTGGTACTTGTGTGTGTCTGTGTTTTAATGCTGAGCTGCTGCTGCTGCTGTCGCTGAAGTACTGTTTCTCTCTTGGGTATAGCCAATATTGGCCCCAGCTCACAACTGCGCACTGAAGCATTGCTGCCTGTGCTTCTCTAAGCTAAGGTGGCTCTCTCACCACATCAGGCAGGGCAGGGGAGGATAAATTTAAAGCATAATAAAGGCTCCTGGAGGTCATGGGTGATTGCTTTATGTAAAAAGAAGCAGGGGGGCTTAAATAAATTTGGTTTATTTTGCACAAGATAAGGCAAATGTGTAATGGAGGGGTGTGTTGATCTAAATGGGACTTGGGGAAAAAAACCCACAAGTTTACTGAATCTCTGGTGCTTCTAGATGTGGATAGTCCTTTGCAAGTAACAGTGGCAAGGTTAAAACCGTTGCATACAGTGCACGGCATCTCCAGAACTGGATTGTTCTTGATGTGGGAAAGGTATCGCAGACTTTGAAGTTAGGGTCTGAGCACCAGCTGAATACAGACAGCCGTGTGGAAAGATTTGCCAGAGTCTTTGAATTGACGTTGTAATGATGTTTTAAGTCGTACAGTAAAGACCCACTTGAAAGCAGCTGTGAAAACGGTGGTTGCATCTTTCTAAACATTTCTAAAAATGCGTGGATTAAACACAGAATCTCCCACAAACACACATGTGCTCACTCAGCCTATTTTCTCATTCACTGTGTATGCAAGAATTTAGTCATTTTCCTCTTCTGCAGGTAAGATTATGTTCTCTTTTAAATTGTTATTTCTTAATTAGTGGTTCGGGTGCCTGAAACAGCACAGCGAGTTTAAAGGTTTATCTGCAAGGCTAAGCATTGCTGTGCTGGAAGACACTCTTTGCTTGGGCAGGTTATTGTTTGTTTCAACCACTGTTAATTAGCTTTTGAAGATTTTTTTGTTCTTGTTGTTTCACAGTAATTTCTTTGGTGTTTGGTCTGTGCTTAGCCAGGTAAAGTAAACATTAAGTCTCAATTAAGATTGCTATACTCATCAAGCAGAAATTCTCAGTGGTACTCAGTTCCTCCAGCCCTTGCTTCCAGGGAGGTAACGCTGTTGTTTTGCCTGAGATGGATGCATTATACACCTACTGACAACGGGCTTTTACGTAGTCCCTTGAATGTGGTGAGGTATGCCATGACAGATGTGCTTGTGAATAAAATATTCTAGTAAATTAATTGCAGGCATGCTCAGGTTGCCTGTGTGGTGTGATATTGAGGTGTGTCTGTATACAGAGCTTGTGTTCTAGAAGGTACAGTTTGAGAAATGGTGTAGAGCTGGACTCAGCCTACTCCAGACTTGTAAGTAATAGGTGGCACCTCAGTGTGTTTTGTATGAACCCACTGAGAGTGGAAAACATGAATGCTGGAAGGAGATCCTTGTATCACAGGGGAATTATTTATTTCCTTTTTTAAAGATAATTAAAATGAAGGTACAATAATGGAAAGGTAAGGTTCTGGTTACTCTAATAAATAACAGAGGAGGATGAATCCCTCAATATCCATAATACAACTGGGAGTTGTGGTGATTCTTCTCTGCCCAGCAAAGGTTCCCAAATCACAAGTGCTTGCAGCAATGAGGGAGCACACATCTCCTTCTGCCGTGATGCACCCAAGCACGGGTGGCAAAGGAGAGACAGTTCATGGACATCATGGCAGGAGGAGATGTGTGCTCCCTCATTGGCACAAGCACTTGTGATTTGGCATTTGGACCCAAACCTGTGGAAAAAGCAGGTGGTATCTTGGTGTTTCAGTGGAAATGTGAACAATGTAGTCATGGCAGGAGCTGGGCAGAAAGTAATGGTGGGGTGAGACAGTCACCATGCATCTCTCTTGCCTCTATTGCTGGTGCAGATCCTGGTGCCACATTTTCCTGGGGAAGCCATGAGTCTCCTGAATGTGGCATGAGTATGTTTGTCTCTGCCTTCATTAACTAGGAAAGAGGTGTGCCTTGCCATTTGCATTGCGGAGAAGAGCCCTCTCCCTCTTTCCCCCCCATTTGTATGCAGTCAAGCCCAGGGAGGGTCAGAGGATGGGAGATTTCAGCATCACACAAAGTCCCACTGGGAAACGCCAGGCCCAAGACGGTGTCTCTGCATTTTGTGCCAAAGCTCAACCAGGAGGATGTGATGTGTGTCACAAAAAGAGTAATTACACTCTGCTTTCAAACAAAAGAAGTTGGCAGAAAGACACAGAGCTGTTCACCTGGGTCTTCCAAATCCTTTTGGAGAATGGCTTTTGCTGGGGAACCTTGTAGAAGTAAAAATTGCATAATTCTGTCTGTTCAGTGAACTGAATTATTCATTTTTAATGAAAATATTTATAATCATATGTGAAAATAAGTGTGATTTCTAGGCAACTATGCGTAATAAGAACCCTGTGGTGTGAAATCTAGTCTATGGCTGCTAAATAGTTATCCATCTTAAAGCTATCCTGGCCTATGTGTATTTTTAGGCATCCTATCAATAAATATTTTATAAAGTGCTGCAGACAGTCGAGGGAGGAAATGTTCTGTTGCAGAGGAATCCAATTTCAGGTTCCCCATAAAATGATGTGTTTTATAGGGTTTGATATCAGATACAAAAACAAGGATGTCTAAAATGCATCAGATGTGATCACTGAAGAAACCATGCTGTGTTGTGAATAATTTGTGATCCTTCAAAGAAAACTAGAAGGGCTCTAAGCGGACTGTGTAGTGATAAATACCAATCTGCATGTGTTCCTGTATTGATGAAAAAAGCTATTTCTTACTTTTATTAACAACACGGTCAGATTGGTAGTAAAGGAAGGGAAGACAAATGATCTTTATTGATACTTATGCTGCATGTTTAATGGCGAATAAATTTTGCAAGTGTTCGCTACAATTGCATATGCAGTTGCAAGAAGGCTGCCATCTCCAAGTCAGCATCTGGGGATTATAATCACCTCTCCCAGGCTTTGCTCCCCTGTTTCCAGAACTCCTGATTTATGGCATCGTGTGGTGGTGGCACTTGCTGTACGTACATTGCCCGTGTACGTGAGAACCACCTAACGCTCAGTCTGCTCCTGTTAAATTGATGCAGGGGGTAAGACAGCCTTCCCAGAGTACAAATCGACGTAATCTTATAATGGCAGATTAAACTTTCAGAGCAGAATCATTGGCAGCACCCTGTCTGCCAGCATTTGCAGTGCTCTGTTAAGCTGAAGGAAACACCCAGTCATGGAGGAGAGGTGGCAGTAGGTGTGGTGGAGCGGTGCTGCCATGCTTTCTGCTCAACAGCAGATGGAAGACACTGGCTGAGACCCCTGTCCTGCCTTTCAGAAGCAAAATGCTTGTCCCTCTCTGATTATCCATTTGGAGACTATCAGCCATCCCTTCTTTCCATGATGGGTTAGTGCCCACCCTCTCCATGAGGTGTCATCCACATAAAGCCATCTTGATGTTGTTCAATCGAGACTGAGCTGTGGATGTGGAAGGTTTGAGGGGAGCCAGCAGTTCACTCTCCATCCTGCTGTTTTAATTGGAAGCTGTTGTGAAAAGCTGTGAGTGTAGAGCTACATGCACCAAGGTGATCATTTCTCCTCAAAGAAATCCATGACCAAAAAGAGATTTGAGGCTGCAGGAAGGCTTTCATTTCTTCTTTTTTTTTTTCCCCCAGCAATAAAACCCATATAAATTGGGCAAATAACAGCCATCTAATGGAAAATGTGGTTTTCCTCATTGCCATCCTGGAAAACAGGATTTTCTGAGTTCTGTGGTGTTTTAAAAAGCTGGGACTGGGAGCATTTGGAGCTTCTGAGTTTCAAAGTGAAT
This sequence comes from Zapornia atra, assembly GCA_013400835.1. Taxonomy (NCBI): domain Eukaryota; kingdom Metazoa; phylum Chordata; class Aves; order Gruiformes; family Rallidae; genus Zapornia; species Zapornia atra. Next base: position 118,889 of record VZTU01020454.1, on the reverse strand, counting down.
GGTAGGATAGGAGAGGGCATGACAGTGGGCTTTTGCTTAGATCCACAGCATTACAGCTACCTGTTATTGTGGCTAATAAAGAAACCAGGAGCTAAGTTTTGAGTCAGAATTACATCACGAGGGTTCAAGTTCCGGGACAAAAAGCTGTCTGCACCTTGGGGTACTGTGTAACCTAGGAGAGGCTGTCTCTGCTCTGTGGGGCCTCTGTCTCCATAGTCCACAGCTTTCTGGGGAGGATGTCAGACTCCCTTCATTTTGTGTGTCAGGCTGTCCCTCATATAACAGGGTGGGAGTTACAAATGAGTTTCCTAGACATCTTTCCACGGGTCAGCAAAGCCCCTGGGACTATGTAGATGTCCATATTTCTGTCTTCTATCAAGAGAACTGTACTTTTAAAAAGTCAATCTCATCCTCTCCTCATCAATTTTTAATGTGGAGAATTGGGTAGGGAAACCAAAGAGCAGCTCTGTACACAACTGCTAATTATCAGTATCAGTTACCACTTGTTTTATTGTTTGGCGTTTAAAATAAATGATAATAAAAAAGCCACAGGTCACGAGGGCAGGTTGTGTGTGCTGAAAGCAAAGCAGGTACTTCCAGGCTGAGCATTGACGTCTGTCAAGTGCATTTTAGCAAAGAGCTTTGCTTTATTGCCTATAGAATTACTGCAGGGAGTGGCTAGCCTACTCTGCACATTGATCAATGAACGACTTTCATGTATTGAGTAAGGGCTCATGGATTTTCTTTTGAGACAAAAAACCCAAAGAGAAATTATTGCTTTGCTCAGAGAGCACTCTGTTATACATAGTTCTTTGCTAGGATTTTCATTCCTCCCCTCACCCCCCACAATATCTGCGTGTCATTTGCATAAGTAGATATTTTATACCTACTTTAATTCAGACATTGCTGCAGAAGAAGTCTGGCAAGAACAAAGGAGGGAGGCTGAAACGTTTCCATTGTGCTGAAGCAAAATATTAAGACATGATGAAGTCTGTGTATATTAAGTTGATAGGCTGCAGATACCGGGAAGGAAATGTTAAAGAATTATCTGGCTGTGTCTCTGACAGAGTTTAGTGAGTTTTGTCATCTTGGTAAGCAAATGGAGAACATAGCCAGGTCCCCTGTGGCCTTGTTTTATGTAGGACTCTTTGTACCATGACGGATCTTTTATTACTGCGTACTTCGTTGTGGAATTAAGCATTATGTGCTCCTAGGACCCATCCTGTTCTGGCTGCTAGAGCACTTGTAAAAGTGTAAGATCAATTAATAAAATTAATTGGGGATTAAAGAACAGTCGGTTGACAAAAGCGCTTCTAGCTGGCTGAGTATATGACTTAAGCACCCCGGAGGGCCTGGTCTACGGAGGAAGTTTGTCTGTGTCTCTGAGTTTTATGTTCATAGATTGCTTTGCTAGACTGAACTAGCTTCAAACCTAAACCCTCACAAAGTTTGGGATACTTTGGCTCTGGTGTTTTGATTTGGGGCTTGAAGCTGACCATTAATACCACAAGCATTGAGCGCTTGCATTTATTTTTAATGAATGTACCCAGGAAAATTTAGCTTAGCTGAGCAGTGAAGTATTAAGTGGACAAAATACATGCAAGGGTGATTCAGATATTTCTGCTTTATCTGCTGCTTGGGCTTTTGAGACTACTTGAACGCTGGGTTTTCACACCCCTCGTTTATCCTGTATGGTTAGAGAATTTTATCTCGATCTAAGTTTTTTCTGCCTTTGCTTCCAAATATTAATCTGATCTTAAATAACCGCTATTCAAAGCAGACTCCACTTGAATAATGTATTATGCACAATCATTCAGAAAATGTAATTGATTGCTTTTAGGATATATTTATATAACTTTGACTTCATGCAAAAGAGCACTTGAAATATCTCACAGAACGCATAGATATAAAGGCGTTTTTTGAACACGATTAAATATTAGTAACAAAAACTATTATTCTATTCCTAGTTATTGGAATTACATCACTATAAGTAATTTACAAATCTTATTAGGATACAATAAGCATCAGGCAGTTTATATTCTGGTTATGAACAGCACACATGAGCTGAGCAGTAGGCTCGAGAGTGAAAATGCGACTGATGCTCATTCCCACAAATAATTACTATAGCAACATTGTCATAATGCCTGAGATCTGCCTCCCTTGGGTTCACACCTGAAGTTTTCTTTATGGTGAAACAAAATGCCTTCTCAAGTTGAAAATACTGTGTAATGGTGAGGGTATTGATGGCTTTTGCATTTTTTATTTTTTTTCCAAGTAATTAAATTTCAAATGTTGAGAAGCATAATGGAACATTAGGGGAAATCGTTTGCTGTCATAGCATCCATTTATCATGAAATTCAACATTGTGGGGCTCCTTCTATACAATTAATCTCTGCAAATTGATGTGATCAGGTAAAGAAATTTTCTGTGGGCATTCTCACCTAACTTGTGGAGTTTTTCCTTCTGGTTCGCCTGAGCACTTAGGTGTTACATTTGTGTTCTGTAAAAATCAATCAAAATAACATTTCAGAGTTATTTCAAATTGCTACACGTTGTGATGTAGGTTGTGCCTCGGCTTATTAGGAGTGCTTTGACTCAAAGTGTTGCATACATACCGCTTTCTAATACCCTAAGAATACAACTTGCATTTATGTCATATTTTTTGGCTGGCTTCTGTGTCCAAATTCCCTCTGTGCTGTTGGATAAAACTATCACAGGATGCCTGAAATGGCAATGGGTGCATCACAGGCAGCCAAAGGAGTACTTACCAGTTTGATGTCGTAGTGTGAAGCATTCATCTAGATTCATATGCTTCTGAGGACTATTTTTTCTGCTTTGTAGCTGATCCAGGAGGAGAGGGGTTGAGAGGTGCTTTGCAGGCAGCCTCTGCACCCATGTTCCTTCCAAGCAACTCAAATTCTGTTACTCTGTGTTGAAGTTTATTAAAGATATCGAGGTTCATGATACATGGGTGATGTTGAGTGTATTAAGTGTATCAAGTACACTCCATTACCATGATGATGAACAGAGAGCAACAGAGGAAATAATTTCACCCAGGGTTGCAATGAAGTCTGAATGATGACAGCAAAAGGTACTGAGGATAACAGAGGACTTTGATCATCCAAGCAGGCTAATTAGAAGTCTTTCAGCAGGGAGACAAAGGTGAGCAGAGGTTATAAAAAAAATTGATCTTGCAGCGATATTAGAGAACAGAGAGAGGTCTCATGCTCCAAAGGAGAGACCTGAGGAAAACAGTGATGGAGGAGGAATAGGATGGATGTCTTGTGTAAAGCCAAAGAATGCTAAAGATGTGAGAAGTCAATGATGGGTAATATGCAAAGGTAGTTTTTGCCCAGTTCTAAGAAATCTAGGGAATCTAGACATTGCATGTTTTTTAAAGGTGTTTTAAAAACAGCCCAAAGGAGGGAAGAAAAAAAAACACCTCCCTGTACTAAGGTGCTGTGCCACACTGCTGAATGGAAAGAGACAGTATCAAAGATTCCTCAGACTCTTAAAAGCTTAAGAGACTTGAACATGACCCTGACCCTTCAGTGGTTGTCCAGCATGAGGAACTCAGGGTGTTTGGATAATGACAGACTGCCTGGTGCTTGATGTCGAAGCAGTGAGAGAAGGACTAAAACAGTTGTATTTAATTCAGATTTCCTCTTATGTCTGTCTGTGTCATTGTGACTGTGCGCACACTTTGCCCTTCTGACAGCAGTACATGGCTGGTACAGGGGAGAGTGGAGGTGTCGTGGAGGTTGCTTTGCAGTCAGATACGTGGAGTGTGTCAGTGTGAGTGTAACAGCCCCATCAAGGTCAGACACACCATGTTGCTGCCATCACACAGGTATACGTGAACCTGTGCAGTGTGACCGCTTCAATTCCTCCTGTTGATGGAGAGAGTAAAACTGTTGGCTAGATGGAGGTAGCCTACACTGCCCTCCAAAGCTGTGCAGAAAATATCTGGTCTTTTCTCCCAGCATAAATTTATCCACCTGGGAGTTATACTGGTTTTAATTAACTTCATTTATATTGCAGTAGCATTCCCATATAGACAAGACTGACAGACTTGTTTAATTATAGCCTTTCCTGACATAGCGTACCTGTTTAGGGAGCCAACTGAATGTCTTAGCTGCACCAACAACTTCCTCCAGACTCCCATCTGAGTTTGAACCTAAGTCCTGCACAATCTTTTTTAGAGACTAGCCTTACACTATCTTTCTATTTGTGCTCCAGTTAAATGACATTCCCTTGCTTTTGTAGTGTATTTCAACAAATGCAATTACAAGGTCTTACACAAAGAAATGAAAAAAAAGGTAACTTACAGGCTCTTGCTAGAGAATGGAAAGACTTTGTCAAAATATAATGCCATACTGAATAACTGGGGTATGCATGCATGGTTAGTTTCTCACTTCACATTTGAATTTAAATTCTCTGCCCTATTCCTAGTAATTGCTCACAGTGTAATAATGAAGGTGAAACATCAGACTTTATATGACTTAATCATTTTAACTGAGAATTTTTGGATTACCTCATAACAGTTATGCCTTTGGAGTATGTCTCTGAAGTGTGCCATGTTGCAGTCAGAACAGCGATTAGTATGTAGCCTTAAGCAGATTCAAGTTTAAGATAGTTCCCTATGGACTTGAGCTTTCAGTTTTAAATGATTTCACAAGAAATGATGGACCAAATAAACAACTGAAGGGTGAACATTTTGTTTCTCTGGAACTGTACAGCCTTACTCCAGCTGACACTCAAATATGTTATTATTAATACGTAGCAGCATGTTATTAAAGATGGCATCAGATTGTGCAGACACAAGGCGTGTGAATTAAGGCTTTGCATCAGACTCAATCTCTGGCATGCCCTAATTGTTGGGTGTTTGTTCCCCTGCACACTTAAAAATGTTCCAAATCAAATGTTTTCCATATATTTTTTTTCCAGTTGCTTTAAAAACAAACCACAGAAATTTATTCTTCTAGCCAATATCATACTGACACCCCAAAATGGACAGCTGGCACAGCTGGAGCCTGTGAATCCACCTTGCAGATCTCTCAGGCTGAGGCAGCAGTCATTAGTAGGAGTCTTAGGCTTACGTCCATCAAGATGATGGATCCTCATGCACCAGACATCTGCAGGAAAGTTGGGATCTGTGCTAGAGTGATTAGCAGGTAACTGCTGACAGTGGATGGAAAGATGAAATCTTGATGCCTGTTCTGATGGCTACAAGCCCATAATGCCAGTGGCTGCTCCAGCAGTCTGTCTTCTCATCCCAAGTCTCTGCATGCCTGTTGGTCTGTTTAGCTCTACTTTGCTGATTTAGTGTAACTCTTTGTCCCCTACTCTTCCCTTTGAAATGGTCCCACTCACCTCCCAGCTTTCTGTTAAGCACAGCCTTTCATGTCTCTCACCAAATCCTCTAGCAGCTTACCTCAGTTATCCTTCACACATTTCTGTCCCTTCAGTATCCCAATCTTGCCATCTTTCCAAGCCTGATTTTTCTTTCCCTCCTAATCAAGTCTGGCCTACTTTTTCTCCTACTCACTGTCCACAATTCATCAACACAGGAGAAATTATCATCTCCCAGGTCAAAGCTCCTCTCTTTGGTGCTGGAAAACCACTACCTACACTGATAAAAGACCATGTTTGTGGGTCCCAAACGCAAGTGACCTCCCATGTGAACTGCAGTTTTTATTAAGCTGACACCTTTGGGTGTATTTTCATACAAGTGATGAAAATTAAGGTTCCCACTTAACAACAGGATTATAAACTTTTTTTACATGTAAATAGTATCTCTGCCTGTCTTCTTTTTTGGTTTCAGTTAACCTAGTCTAAGATCTAGGACTGTTTCATTAAAAAAAAAGTGTGTGCATGCCTGTAGAGCATTTCAGTACACTCAGGCTTAAAAAAGTACCAGCAGGTCAGAAGGTGTCTTTAAATAGCTGATTTGATAAAACTAAGAGCAATTGTAAACGATGAGACTTGAGTGTCGGTAGGTATCATACTATGCTATGATGTATATTGAATTCATAGCACTAAAGTAGTGACAGAATTAAAACTTCTTTTTTTTTATTCAAATAACACAGGTTTAAACTTCTGCTATTTGTTGAAAGTGATTACTCAAGAAAATCTAAGCCTGAAAACAATTAATGGTACATAGGTTCCTGAAGGCTAAATGATGCCGCTCGAATATGTACCACTCCCACAGTGATCACCTAGAGCATCTCCCAGGCCTGCTGCTTTCCTGTAGCACGTTTCTCACCTGACGTTCAAGTGCCCTTTGTTACACAGCTATGAAATAAAGGCATCATTAACAAACCCAAACACCTCTGTGACAAATGTACACTTTCAGAAGCTATCTAATTAACTGGATCTCCAAATAGTGGTTTTAATGGAAGTCTTATTTTAATTGAAAGGCAATTAGGCATCATCTCCTTCCAGTGCATGTATCTAACTCTTGTTATTATTAACAAGTTGCAGTTGTGGAACAAATCTCCAGGGGATATTTGTTTGCCCTGTAAAACTAGGAGGCTATTTCCTCAGCACTTGCTGTGGTCCTGCCAATGTTGCTTGAGTTTTTAGACTAAAATATTAAGAAGAGGAAATGTGGCAGCTTTTTAATAGTGGAACTAACTGCTTAATGTTTGAGAGGGTGTATTTAAAAGACAGGTTAGCAGGAAGCCAGCTTTGATTTTCCTTTCCCTTTTTTGGATAAACCTGTGTAATGTGGTGAGATTATGGGATTAAATGTGATAAAGGAGCTAGTATCAGGGAGGGAACAAAGTGCTGTTTTAGCCCTTTAAAAGTTTTACATTGCAGTCTTTATTATGAAAATCAGGGAAGGAAGGTGTTGGCATTGGTTGGTGCTCATCTTCCCTTGAGGAAAGCTCAAGTTGGGGCTTACTCTGACTGACTTAAACTTATTTGCCTTGAGCAAAAGACATGGTCACATGAACTTGAAGGACTTTGTATGGGTAGTTAAACTGATCACATCTTTTCCTTTCTCCTTGTTTCTCTGGGGAAAGAGAAGATGGATGGTTTACCTAAATGGTTTAAAAGCAGCCTGCTGGTTTATGCAGCTTTCTACATTTCTCCCAAAATGATTATTTTGTGCTTTGAAACAAGATAGGAAAGGTTTTTTTCCACCCTGGAAACAAGGTGAGAACAGAGACTGTGTGTTCGTTGCAGGAAGTATTCCTTGTGAAGGGTGTTTCTTGCTTTCCTCTCTTGGGAGACCAGTAGTAAAATTCCCATGAATGTCAGTGGAGCAGGATACTCATGTGGTGCAACTTAATAGTCATGGATACTCACAGTAAGTACTGTAACTTATAAAAAGGATAGAAGTGTAGTTCAGCATAGGTGCCTTTCTAACTTTGTTGCATAAGAGAGATTTTCATAACTAAGTAGTTCAATTTTATTAAGATTTGCTAAAAATGGTCTTAAACCGTATGATTAAGTTGCAAAATAATAGCTTATGTTACCAACTCAGTGGTCAATTAAAAGAAACCACACTTTCCCACCAAAAACTTAAATATTGAAGTCTTTAATAACACAATGGCTGAGTTTCTGAGATGAATACAAATGCAATTAAGTCTCATATTCCAAAAATGCAACAATCTCTGCACACGTGATAAGTGATACAGGAATGTAAATTAAAAGGTTCGCTATTGTTGTTGTAATGTTGCAGTTTAATAAACACACAGTCTCTGCATTTTTAAAAACCAACAACAACAACAAACACAACAAAAAACCAAATCCCAAAGCACAAAACCCTGCAAAATTCTCCACCTTATTTTGTGACTTGAGAATTAATGAAGAGCCAAATGTTTACTTCAGCAAGAGAGATGGCTAAAAATAAAATCATGTCAGAAGGTACAGGCATAATACCCAGAAACATTTCTCTCATACTTAGAGGCAAAATTATTTCCTTGCCTAGGAGAATATAATAGGATTGCATTCCACCAATCACATTCCATTCCATATATTTTAGGTTTAGTGCAAATGTCAAAACAAACCAAGAATCAAACTGCATGTGGTGTTCTGTAATGAAGTATGGGGTTTATGAGATGGATATGCATGTTCTGAAGAGAATCTCATAATGAAAGCAGAAGTGACTAATTTTAAGCAATTCACAGATTACATATCCCTTGCTTTCAAACTATTTTGGTTACCTGTGGGAAATATGGATGAAAAGTTAGTTGAAGAATGGTTTCTGGTTAGTGTGATCCATGTCAAAGGATTTGTAATTGCAGAATAATACGCAAAAATGGTGGGTTTTGGAAACAGAAAAGTTTACACCATGGTGAATCTAAAAGTTAGATGTGAAAGAGATAATATGACTACTCATTCTTCACTGACTGCTTTAACAAGTGGCGTGGTATAAAAGTAGTATACAAAGCATTGTGCAATTAGGTGCCAGTAATCTGTTCTCTGGCATGTTGCATCTTGATATCTACTTTCAGGTCATGTCTCTTCATTTGAATTTTTTTCTCCATCATGAGAAGCCACTGGGCTAGTTCTGCTTGCACCCTCACATGGATTGCTCAGGGTGCTGGAGGCAGACCAACCAGTGGGGTTGGCCAGCAGTTCCCAAGAGCAGGAACATGACATCCCATTTCCATCAGCCCTGCTGCAGAAGGGAAGGAAAGAGCAGACTGTGTAGGAAAGAGAGCAATGCAGACGTAATACAGAGCTCGTGCGTTCATTATTCCCAGCCAGCCAGCCCTTCCCGATACAACAGGAGGGATAGAAACAGTTTGGTCTTTTTATTGTACCTTTAGTTCTGCATCAGTCATAAGCACTACAGTGCCATACCGTTTTTAGAAAAGAAGTAAAAGGCTGGTCCATTCCACTGGTGCTGCAAAACAAATAGAGGTGTTTATCCACGCGGAAGCACGCGTGATGATGGCGTGACTCCTGGTGCAAAATGTGCCCTTGGGTTTCTGTGGCAGGAACTGGCCTTGATGTGAAGGGTGTGAAGGATGCCAAGCTCACCCTTTGCTGTGTACCCTTGTGAAGCATTAGTCCAGTGATCCTGGTGAATATCAGTTGTTCCCTTTATAAATACCTCTGCAATGGCTTAAGACTTGTATCAAGTCAAAGTGATTACTGCAAAGAATAAACCTTTCTTCTTCTGCCAAAACCTGAGAGATGGTAACTCCTGTCCTCGGGTTATCACTGTGCAATTGGTGTTTGCTCTGCTTCCATGGATCACAGCTAGTACAGGATCAGCCTCTTTTAAGAAGATACTGTTATGGAGTGGGTGTGGTAGTAAATACCTCCTTGCAAGGCCTTTAAATGGGGGACAGTGGCCAGTGAAAAGTCTGTTCATGGAGATGGACGCATATTCATTAGTTACCTAACCAGGGAGAGAAGCAGGGAGTAAAAAACAGTGGGTTAGTTTTCCAGGCAGCAGCTCCCAAAAAGTTTCACAGGCGGACCAGAGACATTTGTAAATAAAATACAGAAATTGGGTTTGGTCTTGTCTGTGAGTCCAACATTACTGATAGGTTACCAGAGGTAAGGCACATGACCTGAGAAGAAAAAAAAAAAAAGATTGTTTACTTGTTTTTAATCAGTAGTACTTTTCTTTCTGAAGAGTAGTGCAGAGTGCTGGCTGGCTAGCTGCCCAGGTTTAAAAACAGCTTTTTCTCAGCTCTGCTTCTGCCTTTTTCCACAAGATCAGTGGTTCTAAAACTTTGACCAAAACAATTAATTTCAAATCCAGCGCTTACAGGAAAGCCACACAGTTTTTGTTGATGTTCTTTTGTGATGAATTCTTTTCTCAGATATATTTCCACTATTTGTAGTGAATTTGGGGATTTAGATGCTTGGGAGGAGGAAGGAGCTGTAGAAGTAATACAAAGGCTGCTCTGCATGGAAATAATAATGTGGATTTTAAGGTCATTACATGACAAGATAGACTTTCTGTGGAGGCCAGAAATAAGGTTATTCTGCTTTGCTGTGTGGGGCAGCCACGTTCCCATCACCACTGAAGTTCAGGGACAGAGCCTGGAGGTGGCCTGGGAGGGATCTGAGCTTTTTACCTGCACCTCAGCGTTTAATTATACAACACTCTATTTGTTAACTGAAAGGCCTTACTGTGTTTGGTTATTGTATCACAGATGTTTCTTCTCTGAGAAGAACTTGCTAATCAAGGCTTTTGCTTTCTCCCACTGTCAAACACTGACCAATTCAAGAAATAAAATGACGGTATTATTTAGATGAAAGCCCCTTTTTGAGAAAGTCTTTCGATTTTCAGTTACTGAATTTTCACATTACAGAGTAATAATGTGTCAGCAGTTAATGAAAGACATAATAAATATTGTGTATGTGCTTGAAATACTAGCATTTTAATATCCATGCCCAGAAATAACATTTTTCTATAACACAGCACTGAGAAAATAGTTTTTGCATGTGGGTGGACAAGCAGTAATTGATGCACATGTACTTGTTTGACCTGTAGCAGGTTAAATACAACTTTAGAGGCAATTGTCCAAGCAGCATATCATCTAGAGCTAGTATTACTGCTAGATCACTGTAGCATCTTTCTCAGCAAAGTGCCTCATGCAATGGGAGGTTAACACAAGGGAGAAGCTAGCTGAAGAGTACAGCTGATTAATGTGACACATCCGAGCTTCCTTCTATAACTGAACAACCAGTCATAGAGATCTGCTTCATACACAGAAAATTAAATTTAAATTACACAGTCTTGGCTAGAAAATTGTGCAGTTAATCCCATCCCCCAAAAAAAGAAATTTCATTTTCTTTTCCACATGAAGTCTTTTGTGATTTTTCATACCCTATTGGTTTCTGCCAGCATTCCCATTGGTTTGGGTTACTTTATTCCTCCCTTTAAAAGAAAAATGGGGGCGGGGGGGAAAGTTATATATATATATATATATAAAAGAGGCATTGGATTTTTTGGAAAGTCACTTGCTGCCTCAGAAGTTGATATGTCTGGTGCAAAAGCAGAAAATGACTCCTCTAAGCTCCCTTCTGTAAACACTGCATGAACCATATTTTTAAAGGAAAATTTGCCATAGCTAATGAGGAATACAGTAGTGTGTATCTGTTGGTTTCCCAAACCCTTTGTTTACACCATAGCTCTAGCTATATACCCTTCTGCTAAGCTGAAGCAGATCTCTGCATCATTATCAGTTGTAGCTGATTCTCCCTGAACTAAAAGGCAAGTATTTGAATACGCTACTGGGTTTTTCAGGAGGAAAAATGAAGTGATGTAAGCAGAGATGATAGCCGAGCATTTCAGAAAAGGAGAGAAGGAGAATTAGGGATTTAAATTTCTTGTATCTGAAAGTATGTTTCCAGACAGCCATTTGTTACCAGTCATTAAATTCTTATCCATTAATCTTCCCATCATCAGGGCTGTGGATATAAACTCCCTTGTATCCTGGCCATCCCCTTTTACTGCCTCGTCCCCTTTGCTCCTGTGACCTTCCCATTAATTTTTCACTTTCTCTGACACTTCCCCTCCCCAACACAGCCATGGTCCATCTTCCTATGCCTTAACCACGAGGCTGTTGGTGCTCACTACCTCTTCCTTCACCCACTGCTCTGTCTGTCCTCTGTGCTTACCACACAGGGTTTGAAATATGCCGAGTTTCCTCAGAAAGGCTTGTAGCCTCAGCAGTGCTCTCTAGGCACCATCTGTTCCCAGCATCTCTTTGGCCAGGCCCAGGCTCCTGCCTGGCTTTTCTCTACCTCCTTTCTTCCTGACCTCACTTCCTGATGCCTTGGAGCATTATTTTGGAGAATCTGCTAGATCAGAACCTGCGCTTATCAGTAGCATCTTCACCTGACCCTTCTCATCCTCTGCTCTACTCTCCTCCCGCTCACGTGATGCGACTGGTCCAAAAACAAGCCATAAGCTCCTCAGAGCAGAACCTTTTCCTTCCAGATGCCTTTAGCACCAAGCACAATGCTGCCTGGCTGGTATCATTAAGCACCACAGCTGTACAAATAAATCAGAATAGTTTTGATTACACAGTTGAAGTCCTCATCTAAAATAATTTAAACAGTAGTCACAAGCAGTTATGCTGTTTATAATTCATATAATAATTTAGGACTGCTAGTTTTTAACTTGTATAATTTGGATTTACTTGCAGTTCTCATGGGATAAAGTATATTATTGAACAAGAAAGGAATAAACTATATTCAGAGTAGCTGTAGGGTGCTGTGATTTAAAGGAGAGCTGGTGGAATACTACAGGAGAAAATACACAGGATCCATTATACTGTTAATGAATACACAATTCAGATCGGTGATTTAATTTTTAGATCATATTTCTCTAGTACCCTCAGGTATACCAGGCATCTGACATAAAAACTGTATGATGTATTTATGCACAGTCATGCAAAAAAAATAATTAAAAAAACCCCACGACACTTTCCTGCATTGTTTATCCATTTGCAATTTTTAATTATTTTTAAAGGCATAGCATTCTAAGAGCACTATTAGAAGGGCACAACCATAATTGCTGGTACCTGTTTTCAACCTATGGTAGTAACCTTTGAGGTAATTTGGTGTTTAGCCACAGCTACAGACTGTCACTGTATTCAAGCCATGAGTAGAGCGTCATTTTTTGATCTGGCCAGGAACTTTCTTGAAATAGTCACCATTTCCTTCCTCAGGCAAGGTGACAGATTGGTGATATTTTAAACTCTTGGCTAAGTGACAAATCCTGAAGTCCTTTTTTGCAAGCAGACCTGACTGATGTAAGCAAGACCTCTTCCAGAAGGGTCTACAGCCATGAATAATTGTCAGAAACTACATTATGCACCGGCTTCTAGGTTTACAAAATGTGATCGGTTGGGTTTTGTGTCTTTGTCTTTTTTTTTAGTATATATATATATATGAATTATAATTGTAAGCTTTTTCTAACATCCTTATTTGGGGAATATGAACAGATGTCCAACTTTTTTAAAAGCCACAGATTACAATGGACTGCATTTAAAATCATACAGCCACATCCCCAGAATGAATCTGAATATCTCTGAAAATGCACAAAGAAAAGAAGATGTGATCAGAACAAATTCTGCCTGGCCTTCCAGGTTGTACACCTGCTATTTTAATATTTTTTCTTTAATCTCTTACAACTAGAATATCACTTCTTAAATGAGTTTGAACAATGTGCCCAAGAGACATTCTAATCCGATCATGTATTATGATGATACCAGTTGGATGTTATCCTATTAGGCACTCACTGTAAATAAGGGATTTCCACTGACTTTTAAATCCTTGATTAATGAGAATGCTCAAAGCAGTGTCCTGTAAATTAGCCATAGTGCTAGCAACAATTGCAATTCACTAAGGAGAACTGATTTGTTTTAAATCTTCCCATCCAAATTAAAAATCATGAGGAAAAGATAATTTGCAGTAAGTAAAACATATTCCTCTGCCTTGCATTATTTATCTGAACCCTGTGGCTGTCTGACACCCTCAGGTCTAAATCCTGCTCTCTGCTTAAGTAAATTCCTGTCAGTCAGTGCCCTTCTGGAGAAAGAATTCTGGTAGCTGGCCCAAAGTACTGCTTTAATTTATGCATTCTTTATAGTCCCTGGTGTTTCAGCTAATTCTTAATCCCATTTGAAATTGTCCTATGGCTTTCATTTGTATCTTGGTTGCTGCCATCTCTCTTGCCTTTCAGAGTTCCTTTGCCTTTTTTTTTCTGATAAAAAATATGTAAGAATAGCAGGGAAGAGGTACTTGGGTTTGGGGAAAGGGGAGAATAGAGGGAGGCTGTGACACGTCTGTTAATTGATACTTAAACTGGAATTCTTCCTGATACATTTTTATGAAGGAAACATTTTTCACACCTTACCGCTTCTCTTCTTATTCAAATACTGATGCTGATTTATTGCTTGCAACAGAATTAGTTTTATATCTTGTATTGAGTTTGGAACATACATTATTTCCTTTAATACGTTGAGACATTAATGAGGTCTTCCTTGATGTGCTGTATTCACATTTCTGTAAGGTAGTATTCATTTCTGTACCCATAATGTACATGCTTTTTTATCAGTCAAAAACATCCCTTTGTTCTTGTAGAAACGTGAATATTCTTTCCATAGATTGGAATTAATGTCACTTTATAAAGACAGTTTTGACACTCCCTCTTATAAGTAACTGAGGATAGTATCTCTCATGCATTAAGATACTTTTAAGTGTGTGATTTTTCATAGTTATTTTCTGGTAATTTTGAATGCAGTGCAAACTGTACAAAAAGTGAAGTTACTTAATGGAAACTGACCATGCTATCAATATATCAAGAATAATCAGAGACACTCCAATAATTCTATAAATCTATCTGATCATTTCTACTCAGCTTATTATAAGGGTTGCTCATCCACTCAAAGGACCCTTAAACAAAGTTTAAGACCAGTAGACCAGTAGATCTCTCAGAACATAATTTCTTGCTGTGATGATTGTGTATGCATATGATGCTCTCTGTTTAATGGTATGTGTGTACAATTCCCTAGTGATTGATTGGTAAATGTTCGGTATCTGGGCTGCAGGTTATAAAAGCATAGTGTCTTCTCCAGAGTCATGGACAGAAGGAAAAAAAAATGATGCTGTAGGTTTAATGACCAAATTAAACTTATTTGGGAGATGTGCAATATTATTTTATATTTTTTAAAATACTTATTATTACTTTTTATACCTATTGATTGTCTTTTTTACTGTACAGAATTATTTTTTTTATTTGTAGGCATTATTGGTTACCTACTTGTTTATTCTTTCTTTACACTTTAGGAAAAATATAGGTGTTTTTCCATAAAGGGAGTAAGATGCTGATTTTCAAGCTTATATGTGTGTTATTTGGGTAAAAGAAATGGACATTAGAAATTCATAAGGATGCTTCCAGCTGGGTTTTGTTCTAACTTTTTTTCTACATGGCAGAAAGAGTGGACCAGCAGAATACTTGTGTGTGTCTGTCTGTCTTTTTAACTCTCATTGCAAATCTGCCAGCTCATTTTGGCAGCTTTACAGATTGAGAGGGTGGCTTCCCCAACTATAAATTGTCTCAGATATGAGGAAAGATCATTTCTGTGATTACAGCATCAAACTGTGATATAACATAGCTGTTCTCAATAGCTTTTTTTGTTACCTTCAGCAAGTTGCTTCATTCTCGCATGCCTTGGTTTTCTACCTGTAAAATATAATATTATTATAATAGGCTTTTCTTTGTGATGCCTTACATAATAATGAATGTGTTCCTGTATCACTTTCCTACTCCACAGAAGTGCTGAAAGCATATGTTCATTAATATTCTTGAAGCGTGACAAAGAAAAGCCTATTACTGTAATATGCTTTGCCTTAAAACTTCAGTTAGAATAATAATGATAAACAACGTCGCTTAGGCTTTGGCCATAAAATTTTTACATGTTCAGACACAAACTGGTGAAATAAATCTTTGATGTGGTATAACCTCCCTCCCCTGTACACATGCAAACCACCCCCCCCCCAAAACCCAACACCTAAAAATAATATTTAACATTGACCAAAATGGGTTGTATCTCTTCAGTGGCGCATGTATCATAGAGGGACCCGGGAATGGCTTTTTGTCTGCTATAAACATAGCTGCTTGTTTCAATATCACATAGTCATGTTATTCTCCTCATGTATTTCCTTCCTGAGATAAACAGGAGCTTGAAATGGACAGTTATGAAATGTCTTGCCCATAGGAAAAGCTTCTTCCTAACCTCATTAGTAATTGCTTGAGAAATGACCAGGAGCGTGACAGTTTATATTTCCCTGCTATTATTTCCCCTAATAAGTGTAGATGTTCTTATTACATTTCTAAATGACTGTTCTCAGAGGTGGCTTGAGCAGAAGGCATTTCATTTTATCAGGCTCAGATTGATTGCCTTGTCATTTCATTGAATATCTCCTTGTTCTTGCGCTGTAAGAAGAGGTAGATAGGAATCCCCAGTTTGTTTTCTTTATAACGTGGTGTATCATACATCCCCTGATTTGTCTCCTTTGCCTTGATTTATTTGATTACTTTGTATAAAGAACCATTCTAGCCCATTTTGGAAAGATCTTCCTGGAGCCCCTTGGACCTAAACACAGCACTCAAGCAATACTTCTCTTATTTATGGAAATAGAAAGTTTCCACTTCTTTAAGAAAACAGGCTAATACTTCCTAACAGGGCATATATTTGTTATTGCTTGCTTTCTTTCCTTGACTTTCTTTTCATTTACTAGTTTTCAGCTCAGTGAAAGTTGTGTTTGTGTCTTTTCTTTCTTTTTGGCTCTGCATGTGAGAAAGCAAATGCAGTTAATGGAGAAAACATCACTGTGCTTCTGATAGTTTCAACAGCTGCCGGCAGCTCAATATTTTGAGGGGGTTTTGTTAATGCTCTCGGTGTTTTCAGCAATATATAGTAGAAATATTGGAGATGAAGAGGGAAGCCCAGCAGCCCCAGAATGATATCCTATCATTCTACTTTCTGTTCTTATTACAAAAATATATTAAAATGTTTAAGTGCCTGCACTGGGTATCTAACACAGTTCTTCTAAAAGCTGACAAGTGCGAATTGAAAAGCAAAGTCCCTTTAATACAGAGTTGGAGAGTGTTACTGTGCTATTAAATATTAAGTCTGGAATACTCTGGGCCTTGCATAGATCCAAGCAATAAAAGAAATTAAATGGCAGCGAGTGAGACTCTTACAACATGCTCAGTCAATTAAAATATATTTATTTGACTCTTCTTTTCATTGCAGACCACAGATGACATCCTGGTGGCCTCGGCTGAATGTCCTAGCGATGATGAGGACATCGATCCCTGTGAGCCGAGCTCAGGTGGGTTAGGTTAGTCAACTTTTTTATTACTTTCTTTTATTTCATATTTGCATGCTCTAGTCCCCCAGAGTCCCATTTAGCGGGACAGTCCTTACCCAGCAGGGAGAGGTCGAATTGGGGCCTTTCTGTACATGGCAGTGCCAGCAGAGAGGGAGAGTTTGGCATTTTTTCAAAGACTATGAATGGGAGCAGGTTGATAGTCATGATCTGAGAAAGGTTATAGCTTGACTGAGGACCTGAGGCTGGACTGGGAAGGGCATTCTGGGGCTCCTGCAACTGCGTCGTCATGATAAAGAAGGGACAACTTCCTTTAGGAGAAAGTTGTTGTAATTGCTTGTGCCTTAAGCATTTTCTGCAAATAAGATCAAGGTACAATATTTCAAGTATCATTTAATGTCAGTAGTAGAGGCAGAGTTCATTTTGACTTACGGTTCATATTATGAAGTCCTGTATAGATGATAGAAACCCAAACACAGACAACAGTCTCAAATTTCAGATGGTTTTATGGCTTTTTCTCCAAGCCAAGACTATTCAGAGTGTATGTTTCAGTTCTGATTAGAACTGGCAAATTTTGACATTTTAGTATTTTCCGTGGCACAAAAAATTTGTAGTGTTTTGGCCATTTCTTTTCTGCTCCTTCTGAATAATGGAGATTTGGTACTAATTGTTCTCTCTGATATAAGTTCTTCTCTAAAAATCCAAAGATTTATCACAGATGTGAAAGGAACGCAAAACTTCATAATAGCAATCTCAAGAATTATGTTACTCTATAACCTTTAAAAATTCCAAGATGTCAGATGAACTGCTCCTGCTTTCTTTGTTGGCTTAGGTTAACTTCTACCTTGTCTGACTGAACAGCTTGTGGTACTGCATATGTCTCAGTTTTTTTCTTTTTTATTCACTTGAATTCTGTGCTGCTGGGTAGCACGCCTGCTGTCAGTTGTTTTAGATAATGTGTTAGTCGTCAGTACTTGCTTGATAATAAAACAATTAAGATAATTTGTGCACTAACTTGTTTATCATAGAATCATAGAATCATTATGGTTGGAAGAGACTTCCAAGATCTTCTAGTCAAACTGTCCCTCTACCACCTATATTACTAACTAAATCATGTCCCTGAGTACCTCATCCAATCTTTCCTTGAACACCCTGAGGGACAGTGACTTCACACCTCCCTGGGCAACCCCTTCCAATTCCTAACCACTCTTTCTGAGGAGAAATTTCTCCTCATTTCTAACCTGAACCTCCCCTGGCACAACTTGCAGCCATTCCCTCTTGTCCTATTGCTAGTTATCCGTGAGAAGAGGCTGACCCCCAGCTAACCAAAACCTCTTTTCAGGTAGTTGTAGAGAGTAATAAGATCTCCCCTGAGCCTCCTCTTCTTCAGGCTAAAGTCCCAGTTCCCTCATCCTCTTCTCATAAGACTTGTGTTCCAGCCCCTTCCCCAACCTGGTTGCCCTTCTCTGGACACGCTTCAGGGCCTTGATGTCTTTCTTGTAGTGAGAGGCCCAAAACTGAGCACAGTGTTTGAGGTGAGGCCTCACCAGAGTAGAAATCAATGAAATGTGAGACTGGCCCATATGTTAATGCAAATCAAAGGTGAGACATCTTAGTACCACACCCAAACGGGTAAGCAGGAGCTGTGCCTGCATAGCCTTTAGACAAATGCCATTTTGCTTCAAATGCAGGTGCATGGGTCCTTTTTGAAGTCACATGAGAAATTATTTATTTAAATGTAAGTAAAGGCAGAGATATTTATAACTTGTTTTATAACAGTGTTTTAAAAACCTGCAAGGTGTCATTAGAGCTCTTCCAGGAACGAAGACAATTATAGATTTTCAACAAAAGGATTTCAGAATGTTTTTCGAAACGCCATGAGATGGAAGGACCATTTTTAAAACTAGTCAGCAACAGATGTACACACACCTTACACATTTCTATATCTCTCAGGAAGACATTTCACTTGCAGAATTCCCAGATATCATGAGCAAGATATTTAGCAATTATGATAAGAATCAATTTTTTGAAAGCTTGAAGATTAATTTCCAGGATTTTTTTTTCCTGCTTTTTCCTTCTCATTTTCCAATTATTGAGTTTATCAAGGCTGCCTTTTCTGGTACTAGTCAGTGCAGTAGTTTATACAGCTCTGAGCTCTTCCATGCCAGTGGCTTCCTTGTTTCAGTTAGCTCAGGCAGCATTGTTCAGTAGGTAAATTGACATCAAACAACTGTAAATGTAGATAATTGTAATTTAAAAAAAAATTTATAAGGGACCTACAAATCAATACATTACTTACCTAGCACTATTTTTTTTCTGAAGCTGTCTTAAAATACAGCTGTTGTATTAGAAGTGTAGTTGTATTGTGTCAGCCTTACAGCCTCCTGAAAGCCAAGGAAATTGCAGTATTCTCCTCTGAGGTTGTTTTGAACTTCAGATCTGGGGCTGAAGTGCTCGGTAGTACTGCAGCCACACACAGTCATTTAGCTGGTGGGTACAGGAATGGGAGGGTTGAAATGAAGGCTTCTGACAGGTTATCATTTCTGTCCAAACTATGGTCCAGAAGGAGAATGAGAATGTTTGTCTCCCTGCAAACCCTTGCCATAAGCTTTGCATCCCGGTGTTTAGCTTTCCTCTTTTAGCTTATCATTCATTTCCCAGCTACACTTCTCACTTTTTGTTTATTTGAGAATTGTTTTACTGTTTCATTTCTTGGATCCCAACTGCTGCTGCTTTTTATAAAAAGTGCGGATTGGCACGGGAATTATGTTCTCCATAATCCCAATTGTCTGGATCATTCTGTCTGTCATTCTTCACATCAAAATGTCACTTGTCCTCCCACTCTCAACTCTTAAAAGCTATTAATTTGCCTCCCTCTTCATTGGCCTTGTCCTTTTTTCAGATTTGAAACAACATGAACCGAAGGATTTATTGAAGTCATAGCTTCTAGCATATCTGTCTCTCTTAGTCACTTAGTCTTATGAATAAGCTTTCTCCATGAACAGTCCTAGAGGCACTGCTTCACCTCAGTAATACTCCATTCTCCATGTGAATTTGAGCTGTGCCTGATATTAGGCTGGAACTTAAGAGAGAAAAGCATAAAACTGTTTAGAGAGGCAAAATAATGATTTTTTTCGTTTGGGATAGGACATGCAGAAGCATATTTCCTCTCATGGTTCAGTTCAGCTTTTTGACATAGCTTTTTTCACAAACGAGAGCTGCTTCTCTACAGACACTCCTCCAAATCTTCACTGATTCTGGTGAAGTGTTTGTTTCCTAACAGATACTTCTAAGAGGCAAAATATATGATAATTAGGATAAAGCCCAACTAGTTCCAACCTCCCTGCCATGAGCAGGGACACCCTCCACTAGCCCAGGTTGCCCAAAGCTCCATCCTTGAACACTGCCAGGGAGGGATTAGCCACACCTTCTCTGGGGAACTTGTTCCAGTGCTTCACCACCCTCATTGTGAAGAATTTTCTCCTTATCTTCTTATATCTAATCTAAATCTACCCTCCTTCAGTTTAAACTAAACCCATTACTCCTTGTCCTGCCACTCCATTCCCTTGTAAATGGTACCTCTCCAGCTTTCTGGAAGGTCCCCTTCAGGTACTGGAAGGCTGCTATAAGGTCTCTCCAGGGCCTCCTCTTTGCTAGGATTAACATCCTCACCTCTGTCAGCCTGTCTTCACAGGAGAGGTGCTCCAGCCCTCTGATCATCTTTGTGGTCCTTTGGACTTGCTTCTACAGGACCACTCCAGGACAAGAGGTGATGGTCTCAGAGCAATCAGGTCAACATTCTTCTATGAAGAATACATTCAAGGGATGGCCAGAGCCCATTCAGTCAGAGCTATAACTGTACATTTACATGATTATTGCCCACAATACACCTTTTTCTAACCAAAGTTCTCAGCTCTAAAATGTGAGCCTCTTCAACAATCAGTTTGGATATGGTAAACCTATATATCATAGAAAATACTGATTAGCTCGATTTTACTGATTAACAAGATTTATGCTTAAAATAGAGCTTCTTTTCTAGGATAAATATGTTGCAGTTTGTAGTGGCTAACAAGTCTCAGTCTGCCACCACCAGCTTTGCTTTCTGTGCACCTGTCTTCTAAATAATAAATGGAAAGATGCAATTTGCAACAAATTTCATATGGGGCATAAAAACATAGACCAGATTAGGAGCTGCTAAGCAGCAATCCCATCAACTTGTCTGGAACATAAAGTCACAAAAATTATAATTGCAGATTTCATTGTGGTATACAAACTGCTAAATGTGCCGTAATTGGATGAAGTCATAACAAATTTATTAGCATGCAAAACTTAGTCAACATATTTTGTTTGCATTTGTTTTTGTAGTAAGGCAACACATACTGCTTTCACAGTCTCTCCACTTCCTCTCTCCTACTGTAAATATTAATGAAAACATCAAGAATGGCAGTGATAAAACAATAATATCAAGTAATAAATAATAATAGTACATAATAACTACTACTACTAATTATGATTATGTTTTCTCAGCTTCATGTCACAAAGGAAATAATAAAGGCTTCTAATTTTGTAGATAAGTCATGAAAAATGTTATTGGAAATTTACCCCACCCACCCCACCCCCGCAGGAAAAAAAGAGGACCTGAGATGATTTACTGCTTGTACATGAAGAGTTATAAAACTGTGGGTGGACAAATCACCATTCTGCACATTAGGACTGTTGTTCCAGCCTTTCCTGAGCTCTGATTTCTGCTGAGTTTCAGTGAGGATTTGTGCTCCACAGCTTATTTGTTCCAGTTACACTGGACTGGTATTTTATTTCTTAGTTATTATCTAGCCATTTCTGTAGCTATTGAAATGTTCCAAAACACAAATTGGTCCAAACTGGGTCAAATGAAGTGAAATCATTGAGTTTAACGGCAGGGAAATTTAGACCAGGGAGTCTTACAGTTTTTTAGCAAACACACAAACAGTTCTTTCTCTGCAAATTGCAGTTAAACCCTTCTCAAACTCAGGGCTTGACAGAGGTTTAAGTTATAAATTAGGTTCAAACCTCCCCAGTGGAAATGGGATGGATGGAAGTTTTAGCACTCTTAAAACCATAATACACAGTTTTCACTGGGCTTGGAAGTTGTAGCAGAGGACAGTTTTCAAATTGAAAAGATGGTCTTCTAGACACAAGCTTTTTTCAGGTTCAAACAAGTATCTTTCTATCAAAACAAGTCCACATGTTGAAACTAAATAAAATCCTCCGTCATCTGTTGATCAGCATTTGTCTGGCAGCACTTGGGTTCTACTTTCCAGGACAGTGTTTGGTTGGTATCAGATCTCATCCTGTACTTGTTCTGTAGGGAAAAAGGATAAGAACAGTCAGCACAGAGTTCAGTGATGAATCCCGACTTGTAGCGTTACTTACCTTTCTCAGCCCTGATTCTTTGTTCTGAGGGAGATGTGGGATCAATGATTTTCCCACATTATTAAGTAAGGACCAATAATAGGACAGATGCTTATTGACTGATCTTTGAGTATGTGTTCTTCCTACATCTTGGCTGGGCTCACTGCAGCACAGACAACAGCTGGCAACAATCAGAAATCTCCAAAGCATCAGTATGGCCAAGAGAGCCAAGAAGCCACTGCAGAAAATGACTGACAGGGTTCAGCCACTTCTCTGGGGAAGGCTTTGTCCTATCAGCAGAACAGTATGGGGCTTTGCATGCAAACTGCCTCCCTGCTGTGTGGTGACGTCTGTTAGGTGGATGAAGATGGCTAGTAACCATACATCCTCAAACACTTTGTGATGCTTTGGGTTTGGTCCTAGACTTGATCCATATTTTTCTAATGGGCAGAGCTGTGAAATACGGACTGCGAATTATTTTTGCTCATTATTATATGTTTTGCTCAATTTTTTCCCATCACAAATTACTGCACTGTATTCCTAGCACATCTGGAAGCAAGATAACGTTGCAGTAGGAGGCAAAGTGACTCCTGTAATTTACACATCACTGCAAGTGTCCTGGTTAATGCACTGCATGGAATTCATTGCACAATTTGCTGAAACAAAGAAAAATAAAATTATAGTTAGTTCATAGGGCTACTCTGTTCATTATGGCTCGAGACATAAAGGGAATATTTGTGCCTCAGTCCAATTATCCTGTGGTTCTATATGTGTTTCCAGTACTGGAAAGATTGCTGGATTGCCTTGAATCAGCCTAGCTGAATCAGCCTTAGCTGAAATAGCTGTAGACATTTCTGTATGAGCTACTACACGCTGAAAATTATGCTTTGTTTACTAACTTTCCAAACAGTTGCACTTACTATGTCTATACATAAAGGAACCAAGGGGCTTCTGATATAGATTATTTTTCCTATAATTGAAGTTGAAGTAGTTGTTAAGGTTATTTAATATCCTTTATAAATCATAGCCACCCCCCCCAAGCAACAGAAAGCAAATGTTGCACTTTTCCAAATTATTTTATTGTGAACTGAAGCACTTTTTTGTCAATAGATTGTTCTCTATCACAAATTGGGCTTTTCTCATTTTAATTTGACCAAAAATATTTTTTTCCTAAATTATGTAAGAAAATCAGGTTAAAAATTATAATTGATCCATTGTACCAACACTGATCTCTACTCTTGGCCAGCCATGTCACTGAAACATGGGAATGCTGAATAGGATTGTAGTTTTCCAGCCAGTCCTAAGGATTTTCATGTGTTTGCAGTGTTAGGAGCAGCTGCAAAAAACTGCATCTGAGTTTTCTTTTGCTCTAACAAATGCTTTTTCAGTAGTTTCGGAAATTCTAACTCCTCAAATGCATTTTGTCTTAATTTTGGGGTTGGTGATGTTTACACTCCTATACATCCTTTCTTTGTGTAACTTCAACTGCTACAGGGGATTTGTCACCAATGTGAAATTATTTTAAAGTTTATTTTTAAGCATACTTTATGGCAAAAAAAAAAGTGTAGCTGTTTTTAGCTAAACCTGCCCTTCAAATGTGAAAAAATCAAGTAGGTACTCCTTGCTGAACATATGTATTTCAAAGAGAGGTTTAATACAGAGATGACAGTGCAGGCTGATGCTTTCTGGCATGTATTGATCGCAGTCATAGGGATGTGAACATATCAGAAGGCAGAATATGGATGGAAACTGGGGAGCTGACTATTTTCCTGAGCATAATGGTTTTCTATCAATGTAATATCGGTGGTTCACTATGCTCTAAGACTGGTAAGAAGTATCAACATCAGGTTGCCATAAATCATACGCAGCTCTCTGTTAGCTTGCACAAGACCTTCCCCACTGGTGCGTGAATGATGAACGGATCTCCTTGGGTGTGAACTTCTAGGGTGCATCCACATTCCACTCAAATGCTTGCTCAAGTTGGATGTTCTCACTTTTATAACGTGTATTCACATGGCAGGCATTCATGATGCAAATATGAGGGTTATTATTTGTATGGCAGTGTCTAAAGCACTACTTCATGCTTTAGATGTCTGTAGACAACAGGAAAATACAGGTCTCATTCAGAGAAATTGGATCCTGGGGTGCATCAAGAAGAGTGTGGCCAGCAGGTCTAAGTAGGTGATCCTCCCCCTCTGCTCTGCCCTGGTCAGGCCCCACCTGGAGTATTGTGTCCAGTTCTGGGCTCTCTGGTATAAAAAAGACAGGGATCTCCTTGAGAGAGTCCAGAGAAGAGCTACGAAGATGATTAAGGGCCTGGAACATCTCCCGGATGAGGAAAGGCTGAGTGACCTGGGACTGTTCAGCCTAGAGAAAAGAAGACTAAGGGGGGACCTTATTAATGTTTATAAATATCTTAAGCATGGGATGCAGGGGGAATTGGCCAGCCCCTTTTCAGTGGTCTGTGGGGACAGGACAAGGGGCAATGGCTGCTAATTGGAGCACAGGAAGTTCTGCACCAACATGTGGAAGAACTTTTTCCCAGTGAGGGTGAGGGAGCCCTAGGACAGGCTGCCCAGGGGGGTGTGGAGTCTCCTTCTCTGGAAATATTCAAGATTTGTCTGGATGCCTATCTGTGAAATATGAGCTAGGGAGCTGCTTTGGCAGGGGGGTTGGACCCGATGATCTCTCAAGGTCCCTTCCAACCCCTATGATTCTGTGATTCTGTGATTAGCTGACAGTTATTAGTACAGCTGTTATGTGTTCAGCAGTCTGGAGTTAGACACCTCCACAGCATGGACAAAACCAAGATGGTAATGTTTCAAGGGGTTTTGAAGACATTTAGCTATTTTTTAAACAAGAATTCAAGAAAAACAGGCATGTTAGTGCCTCAGAAGGGGTGTCCCAATGAAAGAAGGCTAGTTTGTGGGGGGGGGTTTCTTTCCTTTAAAGGTGTAAAGCACTGCTTGTGACTCAGTTCTGAAGGTTTTTACATGCAAAGATGAAGCACACGATCCTGCTGCAATAACAGGACTGGGCTATGAATGCAGGGAAAGCAAAGCAGGCGCTTGACATGGCTCATTCACAAACGCATGTGGTCGATACGCATTGCAGTTCTGTGGGCAGGGTTGGAGAAGAGCAGCAGAAGTCTGCTTTCATGCAGCACAGACTGAGGTGGAGGAATATGCCCTTGGTTCATTACTGAGGGTTTGTTTGGGAAAATTACCTGTCTCAAAATCCATTTCATATTCATTCTCTCTTGTTTTCTCTCTCCCTCCCCACAAGTATGTGCTCCTCAGGGGTTATCTTCCTAATTTTTCCTAGAAAAAATTGCAGGAAAATACTGTTGATATCATATATATGCTTGATGTATTCTTTTTGCTACTCCCAGACAAAGAACCTGCCTCGCAGACCATTCCAGCATTAACCAGAGTATGACATATGTCCAGAAGAACTAATAAATAAATAGATCTTAAAAAGTACAAAATAAGATATTACATAGACCTTAAAGAAGGCCGAGGGAGCTGGAGCATTTTAGTCTTGAGAAAAGGAGGCTGAGGGGAGACCTTATTGCTCTCTACAGCTACCTGCAATGTGCTTGCAGAGATGCTGGGGCTGGTCTCTTTTCTCGGGTGACAAGGGATAGGATGAGAGGAAATGGCTTGAAATTGCACCAGGGGAGGTCTAGGTTCAATATCAGGAAGAATTTCTGTACTGAAAAGGTTGTCAAACATTGGGACAGGCTGCTCAGGGAAGTGGTGGAGTCACCATCCCTGGGGGTATTTAAAAGGCGTGTAGATGAAGTCCTTAAGGACATGATCTAGAGGTGGAGACAGGGTTAGGCTGTGGTTGGACTCAATGGGTCTCTTCCAGCCCAGGTGATTCTATGATTCAGTGACTGCTAATGCAGCAGCTTTGTCAGACACACAAAAAAATTGAAATTGGATCTATGGCTGTGTTCTCTTAAATCAAGCAGTCCTGATTTTCAAGAGGAATTCAAGATTTTTAATAGCATCACTAATTAAGACCCAGTTTCTGTTCATGTGTCCCCAATATGTGAAAACAGGTCCTAGGCAGTTCTAAATCTTTTGTCATTCAAAAGGTGGTTGTTAGCCACAGAAATAAAGATGTGTGCACTTTGACAGCCTTCACTACAAGATGCTTCCATCATTTTTAAAAACCACATAGTTTTTTTTAATCTAGAAACAGTTAAAACAGTTAAATGAAGAACAGGATGTAAAAAACCACATGTATGTATAAATATCTATGGTTTTTTGAAAACTCAAGAAGGATATTTTCATGTATATTTCAGTAGATAAACTACATCATTCATTTAGATGCTAATGATCTTTCTTTCTTTTTTTAAAATACCAAATCAGATCTTAGCCATTTTGTGGCCCATGGTGATCAGGCCAATTGAAATTTTCTGAAGTCCAACAGAGACAGACATCTCAACAGAGACAAAAATCTCTTATTTTGTCTGTCTTAGTCTTTTTATCTATCTGGGATAGAACCACAATACACAAGTAAGGCGCAAGAGAACCAGAATTCACTTGTCCTAATCTGCATCCTGAGAATAGAACATGGCTTTCAGGTTGTTTTGTAAACATTAGATTTACCAATTAAATAAAGCCAAATAAAGGCTATGTAGACTCTCAAAACATTTTCTATGGGTGACTTTCACAAACTGACTTATGTTGAATAATTCAGAAAGTAAGGTAATTGCAAAACTGAGCCTTTCAGAAACAGTTAAATAATTTCCTGACTTCAGTGGGACTTTGATTAAATAAGGAATTTTGGAAAGGCAGAGGATTTGCTTCTGCAAGGGTGAAGTAAATAGCTAATAAAATCTGGAACAGGTTCCATTGATTTTCATGGTAATCTGCTTAAAAATCCTAAATTAAAGTGTATAAACTTAAAAATTGGTCCTTTGACTCAAATTTACACTGAGAATCAATACTGTACATAGATCATTGACATAAATAAACGAGTTTTTCTAGTTTGTAGAATATTAGCGGTGCCCTGATTAACATAAGCCCATTCTGTTCCTTGAACTACACGAGGTTCTGGCTTAATTTGCTACATCTAGTGCATATGTTTTCTTTTACACTGTGTTGTAGACACTAGCAATAACAAAACTACTTCTTGTCACTCTGTAATGCATATGCATTGAATTTACCCCTCTTCCTCAAGACCATTTATCATCCTTGGGTTTATGGTCACGGTAGTAGAAGACAATATTTTGCAATGATATAAAAGATTTATAGCCAAAACGCTGGCCTGAATGAACATTACATTGCTCACCTTCTATGCCAGAGCTTTCTCTCAGACCAAATTTGAACACTACAATGTTAAATCAGGTCCACAAAATTCTATAAGAAATTGGCTTTACCTCAGCTACTGTTTGGAGGAAGGAGCGGGCAGGAGGATGGGAATCTGAGGCAGCCACCGCTGGCAAACAGGGGAAATACCATTTTGCTGAGAAAGAGGGAAGCCAGCTGCACTGCATGCGGGACACAGGGCAGAGGCCAGTGCGTTGCCTCTCTGAGTGAAGTGACACAGGGCACTGCCTGTTCCAGCACTCATTGACAGCTCCATTTCTTTGCATTCAAGCAGGGAGATTACAGGTGTGCAAGCAAGCCATTATGCATATGTGATACCTGATAAACTCAATTAATATATTGTTACAACAAAGTTGGTGTACGCCAACTGCAGCTTGTCAACCAGTGACCATGTTACCAGACTTCTGGCAGTGAACAGGGCTGCTTACCCTGCTGCCAGACAAAGGAGATGAGGGCAAATGCTATATTTTTTTTGGCTGGTGTTTTCTAGCAATCATTACAGTGTGAATTTTCATTATCTTCTGCATACCTATTAGTTAGGAGCGCTGCTGCTAATTTTCAGCCAGTGGCTAACACCTAATTTAAACCTCTGCAAAAACTCCTGGGGTTTTTAGTGTGTGAGTAGTCATTTGGCAGCCTGCAAAGTGGCAGGTGAATGCTGACAAGTTTGAGAACTAGGTATTCTCTAAGGATATTGCTCATAAATGGAAGCTGGGAAAATTCAAGGCAAAAGTTACCTATAATGAGGATGCATGTACCTGAAATAGTCTAACCTTAGGCTATCTCCTCCTAACTATATAAAGACTTGAATGAAACCTTGTTCTGCTGTGTTGACATGCTATTCTGGCCCACAGATTTCAAAACCAGCACCTCTCCTGAGGTTAAGAGCTGTGGTCTAAAATTGGGACTTTGACAGTTTAAATGTAAGCTGGTTTAAAGCCTAGATTCTGATGTAGATGGATGTTGTGAACGTACCCTTTAGAAAGTTACAGAAAAGGGACAAATGAAAGGAAAGATGAAAGCAGTGAGGACATGAAAATCCTATTCCGAAGTAAGATGAAGCTTTATAGCTATCTCAAACTTTTTTCCCTTGTGCTAACAGAGGAGACACCAGAATTGTTTTATAGACTATGATGAGAGAAGCAAAGGAAAAGGTGGTCTTACTCATTTTAATAATTTCATCATGAGATAAAAGAACGTTAATTACATCAAGTGTAATATGTATCAGTCCTGAAGTCCATTTACCTTTCTCTTCCCAACACCAAAGAAGCATATAAGGTCTTGGCAGTAATACAATTCAGGCTGAACAAGTGTAGTGGTAAGTTGTATCCAAGCCCTTGTTTAGTGAGTGTAGTTTGGGATTTGTAATGGTTACGTTTCCAGAATAGTCCATGTGTGTTCTGGATGCATTGAAAGCCTGGGCTTTTTTTTTCCCAGGTACATTATCAACTTGGTCAGTAATGGATCTGACTCAATGAGAGTATTTAGAGCAAATGTAAGGCAGTGTGCTTTCAGCTCCAACATTCTAGCCATCTATATAATGTTTGTGGCACATTTATCTCTTTATGTAGGAGCTGCTTAGTGAAGGAAGACAGTCAGGGAATCACCCACAGTTGCAAATACATATGTGAGTGTCTGCACTTCCAGCTCATTTCATGAGACAGAATCCTTCTTTGCTCTGCAGGCCAAGCCATAAGATTCCTCACTCTTTACAACTGCATTCTGGTATTCTCTTGAAGAAAAGTGTTTCCCACATTAGGCAATTTGGGTTTGGGGTTTGGTTTGGGGGTTGGTTTGTTTGTTTGTTTTTAATTGAGATTATAATAATAAAATAGCAAGTAACAAAACCTTGGTCCTGTGAAGCTCAGTAGCTGAGCTTTCACTAACTTCAGTGGTGACCAAATGTCACTGTCGCTGACACCATTAATTTGTTTGAACAATGAAGCTAATCTTATAATTAGCTGCCACCAAAAATCTGTTTCCAGTATCCCTGCCCTTTTCTTGCCGTAACACTGGTGTTCATCAGAGTCTTCAGGGAAGTAAAGCTTCAGGCACCTCACTGAGCAAAAGATACTGGTTTAGCTGTCTGAAATGGTTCCTCACAATTACAGCGGCTTAACTCTAGCTTGAAAACATGTTATCAGTAGTGTGGTATTTGTGTTTTGTCTTCCTTATGCTATCTTATTTGCAAAAGCATTTAATGTTGTTTTCCATTTAGGAATACTTCAATTGAAAATCTAGACTACCCACTGACTGCTGATAAGTCAAAATTTCTGAAGCAAAGCAACAAATTACAAAAGATTTTCCAGAGGATACAAAAAAACCCAGGATAAATTACTTCATATAGAAAAGAAAGAAGCAGAGGTGCAAAGGTGAATGACAGATGTAGAAGCAGGGAGCGGTAGGACTGACAGCTGAACTGGTAAAGGGAGAAAGGATCCGTATTCAGGGGGAAGGAATACTAAAAGAGGAGCAGTAGAACTGAAAATGTTAAAATATGCTAATAAAAAGGATAAGACCACAGGGATGACAACTGCTAAAAACATTAAATGATACATTAGGTTACATTTTCCATTTTGGCTAAAATTAAATTTAGTTTTGTTGAAAACGTTTTCAGAAAAGCTTATTAAATTGTGTGCAATATACCCCTCAGCTCTGCAGAGCATATTAACTTATAAACACCATTGATTTGGGTTTCTATTAATTGTCAGTCTGCTACCAACAAACCTATCTCCCTTTAGACTTACATTGACATTTTTACCCTTTCACCTATCAACCACAGGAAAAAAAAACCCAAAAAGTTACTTGCAAAACATGCAGTCCTAAGGAGTTTGTAGGGTTTGTTAGTGATTTGAAGTCAATATATGGCAAATCATTGTGCTTGGAAATGAGCACTCTGTTCTGCAGAGAGACAATGTTTAGCTTCCTAGCAAAACAATCTTTTTCTCTGCGGATGGTGTTTCACTGCTAGACTATTTTAATGACTAGCAAAGTTAACATCACTTTAGAGGTATTTTTAATGCATTATATCTTTCCTACTGAGAACCTTTGAAATTTCTATTTATAGGAAGTAAAGAACCTGGGCTTGCAGACCAAAGAGACAACAGTTATCTTAACAATTTTTTTCTTAAACACATTTGAAAATAGGTTATTGCCTTGTTGCCTCAGACTCAGTAAGCGTCTGACAGATTGCTTAGACCAAATGCAATGGCATGAGTTGGATATGGTAAATGCTACTCTGCTCATAAGCATCACACCTCTCCACCACACTGCAGCACGTGTTGTGTGCAGGTCTCAGCTCCTGTTCTCTTTGAAACATGATACCATTATCACAGAATCACAGGGGCTGGAAGGGACCTCAAGAGATCAACCCCCCCCCGGCAAAGCAAGCTCCCTGGGACAGGTGGTACAGGTCAGTGTCTAGATGGGTCTTGAATTCATCTCCAGAGAAGGAGACTCCACACCCCCCGGGCAGCCTGTCCCAGGGCTCTGTCACCCTCACTGTGAAAAAGTTCTTCCACATATAGGTGCTCCAACTTAAAGCCATTGTCCCTTGTCCTGTCCCTGCAGACCATTATGATCATGGAGGGTACAGTGTGCATTCAGAAATGCAGCTGGATTTGTGGTCCCTCTCTCACATGGATTAGATTGTGGCTTCGGATATAAACTGGTCCAAGTCTGATGAAAGTTTATCATTGAGCCTATAGCCACCACCTCATACTCCTTCCCTCCCATGGCAGCTCAGTCACTGAAAGACATCCCCTGGGGAGCCACCTCTTGCCATTTCTTGAGAGCCACTTGAGGCTGAGTAGGAAGGGAGCAGGCGGAGATACCCCCGTACTCAGACCAGAGTGGGTTTGAGCTTGGTGTCTTGCACAGGTTTACAGCAGAGCCTCATCCTGGTTTTGCAATTGGGCTGTGTCTATCCCATGGGTTAAGAGGAAGCACTGAGACATGGTTTTCATACGAATTTGTTGTAATGAGATGTTGAAATTGCAGTGAGCTCAGAAACCAGTTCACCAGAATCCGACAATGCTACAGAAAGTCGACCACAAACAGGTCTACAATGATAGCACACAGAGTGAAAATTAGTATGTGTCCTGTAAATAATTGCCTTCATGCCTCATTGCAACTGCAGTAGTTAAACATTCTTGTCTTGTGAATAATTTCCTATTCACAGTTTGCGGGGAGGCATAAATGTAAAGAAAACAGGTTTGGGGTCCTTTTGTTGGGTTTTTTGTTTTGTTTTTAAGTCTGCTAATTTCAATTCACAAACACCATGGGAGACTACAGTTCCAATTTTCTTTTCACAGTATTAATGAAAACTGGGCACTGAAAATAGACGGATTTTTCCCTCTAAATTTTAAACCACTTAGAAACACAGTCAAGAATAATAACTTTCTAATCCATTATTACACAATGTAAAACTGTGCTCAATTGCTATTCTTTCATGTAAAGTTTTTCCTAAGTGGTAGAAGAGGCTTTTAAAAATCAGTCTCTTCTAACCTGGTCTTGGAGGAAATCCAAAAAGGCTGGTTGTATGCTGTTGAGAGGAAGAGTTGTACATCAGAGAAGTTGTTTTAAGAAGGGATCATCACACCACAAGATAACTTTTATTTCCTGTCAATGTTATGGCATTGTCTGAGCATAATCACAGTCTCTTTGTTTTCTCTTGTTTCTAATCAAACCATCTTCAACTTATTATAGATTATTTCAGGATTTTTTGGAGATGTCATTTTATTCTTAAAAATCGAGGTAATTTTTATGACATTTAATATTGACATTCAACTATAAGGTATTTTGCTTCTCATTTACAATAAGAAACTTTATCTGAGGTGAATGTAGTGTCTTTTTGATGCTGCAGACACTAACAGAGACTGCAGCCAAGTAGCAGACAAAGTTACCCACAGACCTATCTCTGCTGCTGTGCCAGAAGTCAATGACTCTGCCTGGTTCGGCTACAGAGATGCGAGGCAGAAAACCTCACATGTTTGGGAGCAAAGAGCAAGATTTCTGTAACCTTACAATCTCCACTTGCTCTCTATTGAGATCATCTCTTGTTCCTTGCAATAGTTCCTGTCTTACAGGGGGGAAAAAAAAAAATCCAGGTAAATTCCCCTGGGGTCCTCCAGTCAAATAAAGGTCCCACTTAAATAAAAGGTAGCTGTTTCAGCAATGTTGTGGATGGGGATTTCTTATTTACATAGGTTTCAGAAGAAGCGTAGGCTGACCTTCTCCCAGTGGCCTATTTCTCCCTGTCTCAGAACAGGACACTTGCTTTAGCATGTGCGCCATTAGCGTTTCCTGCCTCAAATGTTCACAGTCAAACCCATGTACTTTGTAAAACTTTTCCTCTTATTTCCTCCTCCTTCATTTGTCTCGAGAGGCCCTGCTAGGCTAAAAGCATATTTTAATGTCAACGGAAGAAAAATAGCAAGAAGTCATTTCCCTTGCTGAACTGCTCCTTTTACACAAGTCCAAACAAATGTAACAGCAGATGCTTTGAAAATGTTCTAAGTTTAAATACCATTAATGTAGTGGTTGAATATTCTTCAGACAGATGGGATAAATGAGATAATTGTGAAAACATTCTTAAAAATAAAAGGATGCCATCAGGTGAAAGGGAGTAGTTTAGGTAACGTTGAAAAATATTCCTTGCATTTTTTTTTTCTGTTGCACTGTTAAAAGAATGTTTTCCACTGAGCAAGCTGTTAAGTGTCATTTAGAAGACATTAATTGTAAAGTTGGTTGATGGCATTTGGCCCAAATGTCTATATTTTAAAAAGAAAGACCAGCTGTTAGTCCATCAGGTATTGACAGAGTTTATTCAGTTGCTTCTATTATTTCTCAGACAGAAATTAATTTCCTGAAATTGCATACAGTAAGATAAGACTTTTGTCTCATTTTCATTCAGGGTGGAAATATTAAGGAGTCTTTATTCTGCAGCAATGCATTGTCTCTTGTAAAACAACAAATGACACCCTATGTGTAAATGAACTCCCATTTTCTATGGTAGCTACAATGAAGAAACAGGAACTAAATCATTCATTGACTACTTTGAGACAGGCCACGTTTCTTAGAAGGGTGGAATCTACACTAAAATGAGAGAAAAATCTTAAGAGTCTTCTGAAACAAAACTTCAAGATCTCTTGTGTAGTCATAGAAAATACCATTTGAACAGGAATGACAATTTTCTTGAGCCTTACTCTGGTGCCTCTGTTCTCTCAGCCAAATAAAATGTCACCTTCTTTAAACCTCTGTGGGTTAACTTCAGGAAGTGGTGTTTCAGCAAAAGAATACAAATCACCAATAAATGGATAATCACAGACTCACAGAATTGTCGGGGTTGCAAAGGACCTCAAGAGATCATTTAGTCCAACCCCCAATGCATAATACTAAGGTGGAGAGGGGAATTAATTATTTTGGGGGGTTGTGTCTTTCTTGTTATATTTTAGTATTCATAGGCCAGTTGTAGATGTCTGTAGCTGACAGCTGCTTATAATTCTGGTTGCCCAAAATTGTTGCAATTTTTAGACCAGGGTTGATAGCATCAGAGTGGCATCACCTTTAATACAGCATCCTTAAAATCATCATCTTCCTAGTATATCTTAAGGGTACAAAAAAAAGTTACTATAGGGCATAGTGTGCTTTCATGCACCTTGAGTGAGACACTTCTTTAATACGCTTCAATAAAATGCTAGTTGTAGGCAAGGCCTGATAAAGCTAACATTATGGATATAATGTAAAACTAGTGTTTAATAATATTCTTAGTTAACATTTACTTTTTACTCACTGCATTTTTAGCCATGCATAATGATTTAAACTGCAGTTTCCATAAGCCAGCCTGGATGTTTAATGAGTGTGTTCTGCTCTTTTCTTGCTCCTGAGCTCAGCCAAGGCTGGAGGTGCAGGGGCTGTGCAGCCTCTCAGGAGTTTGGAAATGCTGGTATAATCAGAGCTATATTGCATAGACCCCAGTCACTGGGACATTTAGGTCCATGACACTTGCTAAGTTACAGAAGATGAACCTCAGCTCTTGCCACTTAAAGCATTTTCTATATAAAGACCTGCCTCTCCTCCTTCTACAAAATGCAGTAAAGGAGATCATGGGAAATGCATAAGCACTGTGTGTGCCGTGAGCATTTAACCTAGCAACTCCTCCTGAAATTAGGCTTTCACTTCACATGGCTGTGAAAGGACAGAAAATGTGCCAGACGATACAATAGTTCCTATCAAGAAGACTTTGCAGTCTGAAGACATAGGTCAGTTCAGTTCGTATCACAACTGAAAGGACCAGAGTCTGGCTTGAGAGATGGGTGCTTAGAAGGCCAAGCCCTTACTCTGTGCAACCTAAGAGGGTTTTTTTCCTAGACATAAAGCATTGCTTGAAGGAATGTCTGGTATTGGTATCAATAATAAAAAGAGGGAATAGAACTCAAGAGGAAAAGCACTCTAGAGTGTAGCCATATTCAAGGAGGAGTCTGTGAATTAGACAAGAAAAGGTAGGGTTGGGTAGCTTGATAAAAGTAATAAAAGTAAATATAATTAATTTGGGGGGAAAAAACCCCAAAAATATTAAAAGTAAAGGAGAAATGGAGAAAGCTGCTGAGGGGAGAGCTGAGGATACCTTCATGTGTATCCAACATATTGGCTGCTATAATTTGTTATTAGGAGAAGTTTTGATGATTATTTCTCCCCCGTTATGTTTGTTACTCTGTCTTACCATCACTGTCTTCTCAGTGAGTATTACAGTGTCACTTTTTGTTCTTCACAGGAGAGAAAGAGAGCAGGAGGGAGTAGGAGAAGGAGATCCTTTTCTCCCAGATGTTTGCGTTCTGGCATTTAAATTGTGGCACGCCTGTTATCCTAGATTATTTAGGCATTCTTTCTTAACAATAGCTTTTGGAGAAATTACACCTTTGTGGGCTATACTTTTCCTTGTTTAAAAGCCTGTTTAATTGTGCCCACAGCCATGGAAACGGAATGGGCTGCAAACCTACGTGTTTTTGGGCAGGTAGACAAGGATTGCACCAACAGGCAGTCCTGACCAAGTGGGTGCAATGAACCATAGAATCATAGAATGGTCTGGGTTGGAAGGGACTCCAATGATCAGAGAGTTCCAACCCCCCTATCACAGGCAGGGCCACCAACCTCCAAGCCTGGATCTACACAAGGTTGCCGAGGGCCCCATCCAACCTGGCCTTGAACACCCCTAGGGACGGGGCAGCCACCACCTCTCTGGGCAGCCTGTTCCAGCCCCTCACCACTCTCTCTGTAAAAACATTCCCCCTAATATCTAATCTAAACCTTCCCTCCTTTAGTTTTAATCCAATGAGAACAATGCATGTTTGTAGCAGGTAGATATGACTAAGTCCTCAGTGTGGAAACTCAATAATAACCTCTCCCTTATTTCATTCTCTACCTACAGCAAACCCTACCAGGGCAGGAGGAGGAAGGGAGTACCCTGGCTCGTCCGAGGTGATTCGTGAATCCAGCAGCACAACAGGCATGGTAGTTGGGATTGTGGCAGCAGCGGCGCTGTGTATCCTCATCCTCCTGTATGCCATGTACAAGTACAGGAATCGAGACGAAGGATCGTACCACGTAGATGAGAGTCGAAACTACATCAGTAACTCAGCACAATCCAATGGGGCTGTGATCAAGGAAAAACAGCCCAACAGCGCTAAAAGTTCCAACAAAAACAAGAAAAATAAGGATAAGGAGTACTATGTCTGATCTCAACATCTAAAAGAACGCTTGTATAGAAATAGTCTTCATTTTATCTGAGACATAATACAAACTTATTTACTTTACTTTTTATGAAGCACATTCAAAAAACAAACAAACAAACAAACAAAAAGACAGGGAATGCAATCAGAAAGGAAAGACTGTTTTTAAAAACAAGCATTTCGTGCTCTTGTTTTTCAGAAACAGGAGCTGATAAATTCCCTAACATTCACAGTGTTTTCATTTACTCTGCCTGTCTTTATGTTGCTGGAACATTTCTGAAAGACAATGATGACACCACGCATTCATAAAGCAAGGAGTATTACTACAACATCAAGGCACAATATGAAACAAAACAAATTAAAAAAAAACAAAACAGGAAATAAAAAAAGAAAAAAGAAGCTACCTATGATTCTGGATTTAGCCAAAGTGCTAGCGCTTTCTTGAGAAGTAAGTTAGTCTTATTGTCAGAGAAGACTGTCATTATATATGGTGACTCAACAAGCAAACAAAAGAGTTTGCCGTCTGGTGCAGTGAAGCAGTGATTGGAAACTTGCATTTGAAACAAAGTGCTGGCTTTTCTGAAGACTTACGTAGAAATACTTTCAAAAAGCCCCTTTCTGGTTGTGAGGAAAATAGTACGGAGGCCTTATTTTCAAAAACAAAAACAAAAATCTGGAATATAAGGCACATTTCCACAAAAAATAATTTAAAAATTTAAAAAAAAAAAAAAAAGAAAAAAACAAACAAGAGGGCATAGATGCAATCATTGGGAAATTTTCATGCACGCTTAATATGTTATTACATATGTTTATATAAAAACACATCTATATGTGCTTTCTGGACTGTGATAAGTGATGTTTTATAGCCTGTTGTATAGAAAATGCAAACTATATCTGCTCTTCAGCCATTTTTGGTAAACTCAATGTTCTAAGTGTTGCTAGGTATAGAGAGTTTTATGACATCTGGAGCAACAGACATACTTCATTTTTTTTGCAGCCATTATAAATTGTCCCAGACTTCTTCCCCTTTTTTTTTTCTTTTTCTTCTTTTTTTTTTTTAACAGTGTAGTGGTTATACTAAGGGGGACGTGTATGAATGTATATAAGAGTCAGCTAATTTTTTTCTTACCTGTACAGCCTCTATTCTGTTGCAATTAAGTTTTAGTAGTTTGTATGAAAGAAGTGGACTAGAAAGCAAAAATATATCTCTGCTGTAATTTGTCTTCTCCCTCCTACCCCCATCTCTTGCTCCTGATATGCATCAATGAAGTTGATCAGAATGGCCAATTTTCCTAGAAGAATACATTCATTAATTAGCTAAATATTTAGTGACTTAAACTGGCCTTTGGCTTCCAGTCAGAGCTTCACTATTGGAGAGCATGGTTTGCCTTACAGAAACCTTGTTCTTAAGAAATTGTGAGAATGATGAGTTTCTTGAGAATCTTAGGAAGTATCATGTAGTGTTTATCTGGCATTCAGTTATATGAACAACAGCTACTACAGCACTGGGTGGTAAAAGATCTAAAAAGAATCATTTTAATTATCCAGGCTGACTCTACTGCAGAATTTACCCCTTTCTCCAAAGAGGAAATAATCTTGAGGTGCACGATAATATTTTTCAATGGTGGGAATTTTGACATATGAAGAAGTATTTTTAGCTAAGTTGATTGTGTAGTATTGCAAAACATCATAACCAGACAAATATAAGTTCTTCATGTTTTAAAATAACACATAGCTTTTATTGCATATATAAAACATTAATGCATTTTAGTTAAGCATATGGAATATAATGCTGTAGTTCACATGTTAAGGTGGGTTTTTTTCCTAGTATTATTTCATTAGTTTCACAGCAATAAATCATAGCGTAACATTTTATTTACATGGAAGTTCAAAGGGAATACATTAGACAGAAAGAGGGTAGTTCAGTAAAAATCAACCAAATCATTGGGTGGTCTCCTGAGAGGGATATAGATGTTCACACTTTACAGACAGGAAGGAGGAATTTAAAATTAGCTTTAAACAGCGGGCACAAAACATTTTGCTGTGTTCTATTCACTACAGCTGATGAAAAAGGCTGGAAACTGGTACAGCTATCTATCTGGGAGTCAGAGCACTTTAAAACATGTAGCTGGCATGAAAACACCTCTCGTGAAGGTTGCCTACCACACTGAGATGTGTCACGTTACATTTGTAAAGCCATTTTTTAAATTTTCATTAACATTTACAGGAAAATGAGACCAGCTTCACAAAACCCATCTGACATTCATCTCATAGATTGTTGTTCACCTGTGGCATTCATAATTTCTCCCACTTTTACAAGACAGCTGTACTCAGGGAACGGCAGGGTTCTGGAGGTCATTGCTGGAAGCAAGAGACTTCAACTGGAGTGGAGAAAGAAGTTGAAATCCAGGTGGTGTTCAGATTTCAGTGCTTAGATATGTGGAAGAACATGAGTAATCTGATGACAGGAGGTTGGACATGACGGAATATGGTTTGGGTGAGATGAAATGATCTTTTCTGCTTGGTATTGATTGCATTAATGAAATAGCATGGTCAGGTCAACTTCCAGGCAGTTTGGTAGATTAATCTTTAACTAAATCCATACATCAAGGAAAAAAAAAAAAGATCTGCTACTACTATAATAAGCCAACACGATTTTAACACTGTTTCTGAAGGTTCTCCTTTTTTCCTCTTTAATTTCGTAATTTAACAAGAAAACAAATATGGATGTATCAGAAGTGCCAGCAAGTGAATTTAAAATTCCTTTTTGTTTAAAAACAGCAGCAACAACAAACAAACAGACATAAACCAACTACCTAACAAAATTGGATCCTTTCTCTATAATAACCTAATTTGTTTGACTGAGATGGCTTCATTTCTATGACTGTATTGTGTTGCCTTTTTTAACAAAACACTAAATAACGTGTGAAACTTTCAACCCTAAGACATTGAAGAGAGGCCCAATGCCCCTAACCTTATAGTGCTTTCTGTGATAGATATTTACGATTTTTTTATTTGTTGCAAGGCCAATTTATTCATTATTGGAAATGCTAAGCAAGTGGAATTTACTGTTTTGTTAATAAAAATGTTTCTTAATACAAATGCTGGCTTGTTTCTTCTCTTACCCTTAGGTCTGAAGTATCTGTTCATCTTAAAGCAGTGGGGAAAAAAAAAATCAAAGGCAAATTGGCATCTAAATTGGCCCAAAGTTACATTCATGTCAGGAAAAAGTGACCTCAGAGCTCTTTGTACGCTTAAGTGAAAACTTTCTAGAAGCCTTGTGTTAAACTGGCCCAGTTAGAAAAGTATGAATTACATTAACACATTGTTTACTTTTACAAAGAATTACTTAATTTGAAATTTTCTAGCTTTTGTTTTTTACAAGAAAAATCAAGAAAACTGGGTGTTGCCCTGCCCCTATGAATGAAGTAAGAATGCCCTTCCTTTTCCACCACTTATTTTGTTCTTTTTTCTCTTCTTTTTTATTTTTCTGGGGTTTTTTTCTCGTGGAAAGAAGATGGCATAAGGTAAGGTTACCTGGATGAAAAGTTAAAACTGAACATATTTTCTCTTGTCTAGAAGATGGTTTAAAAATTAATGGAAAAATGAACTTACTTCAAGTCCTTAGAAACAGTCCTAGATAATAATTATAAAATTTCAACCGAAGCTAATCCATTACATAAGTACTTTTCTATTTAGCATGGCATTTAAATTCATGGCTAACTTCAAGCAAACATCTAATCCGATTGATTTAAGCAAGTGTCTAAAGTTGCCTGAATGTACTGCTGAATGGGGATGGAGTTAAGCTTTTGGATCTAAACTCCAAATAGAATTTAAGTATGTCTCTTCTTTAATCACATCAGTAGCTTCTTTGACTTCAATGGGATTTATTCATCTGCTTAATTAGGTATAGACTGAAGTATTTTAGATAATTTAAGTTCAGGAATATCTGGAGAAAACAGCTCCTATCTTCCATTGGTATAAAATAGTTTATAGTTAAACTTGCATTCTAAACCGCTTTATAGTGGGATTAGTATTTGTGTGTGTGTTTTAAAATAAATACTGAAGATTCCATTTAGGTAAATGTTTTATGCATGTTTAAAGGAGCTGTGACAATAGCAATTTTTGTTCTACTAACAAAAAAAACCCAAAACCCACAACACATTTAATTATAAAGCTTTCAATTCTACACTGTATTTGTCCATTATTTCTCACATCTATACTGTGCTCTCCTTTCACCAAAATACTAATGGCCTTTAAGTATCTGCATCATCAGTTATCTGCTTTAAGGGGTGGCCTCTGTAATCAATCATCACTGTGGCCAAGTAGCTAAAATATCCTTCAGAAGATGAGGAAAAAAGATAAAAACCTAAACACACTCCACCAAAGGCAACATAGAATAACAACATAGAATAAACGCATGAAGGCAACTGTTTGTTAATTAATACTATATGCCTTGTTTATAGTTCAACAAAACAGTTTTAAATTGGGTATCTGCATATGATTTTCATATTGAATATAGAAATTTGCTTCTAAGTTCAATACAGGACTGTTTAGAAGTCCTTGGAAGCATTGTCCTGAGGAAAAAAAAAAGATTTGTCAATCAAATTTTAATTGGAATGAAAGCTATTTGCTTTATTTGAAAGAGCCCACCTCGTTTGTCTGTATGTATTTCAGCATCAAAACATTTCTGGCCCTCATGGGAGTGGGGAGAAAGAGAAGTCCACACTGCATTTAAATCAATTTATGAACTGATGAATGCTTGGGGTTGATAAAATTGCTTGCCTGCCAGCAGCGGGTGGTCTGTTCCTCTCTTGGTTGGTCATTGCTCAGCATGAAACTAGAAGCATCCTCTCTGGGTTAAGTTTTGAACTAGAAATTCCAGGAAAAAAAAAACCAAAATCATTGGTACAGATCTGCCCAGTTTTGTGAGGTGCAGAGTCAGAACTCTACCAATCCTCTACCTGTTTACTTTGGAGGCTTCTTACTCAAGGTCTTTGACAGACTTCAGCCATCAACCCTGATTTCTGGAAAATAAAGTGTAGCCACTTTCTCAGTTACTCACTACTATACAAATATCCTATTTGCTGTTCAGAACAAGTAGATTTCCATATGACAGTGCTTCTCCAGTGAGGTTGAATTGTGGCAGATGGGATTTTTTTAGAAGAAAAACCATGGAGACATAACGGGTAGAGTTATTTCAAAGAGCATGGGATTCTCGGTGAGTAAATTGCCTTTAAGGACAGTAATTTCATGCCAGCATACACTTGAGAGGTTTAAAAATCCAGGCCAGTAATCCTCAACAACATCCTTTCGGTAAACAATAAAGACATTAGCTCGTTTGTCAGTGAGCTCAGAAACTGACAACACAGCTATCAAAATGTGAATGCATCGGTCGGGTTGCAGCAAAAAACACAGGAAAATGGAATCTGGGCAGCCCAAAATAACCTCTGGTGCGTTGGCTGGATTCTTACCAGCAAGTCCAGTTACAAGCCAGGAAGCATTTATCAGATGATAGATAGCAAAGTACTCCTATTAGTCATTGTTTGGGATACAGCAGGATGGCAAAACACAGGCACTGCCTGCATGGCCACATCAGCGTTTCAGGCCCGGGTGCCCAGTTGGTGCTAAGGCATCCTCTAGCTGCAGGGACCAGGCAGGTTTTACACAAAACCGCTGCTGCACACGAGCTGGTTGGATGTTTCCAGGTGAACTTTCCTTTTCCTTTTGTAATTAAAATACATTTTCTAGGAAAAATAAAGCAGATCACTGTGTGAGACAAAGTAGGCGGCTCCCAAAACATGTTGCAGCACAGGTAGCACTGTATGAAGGAGAAGATGAAGGCTTCTGACTTGACGGCCAGAAGCCAACAACGTAGCTGCAGGTCTTCGGGGGACACCCCCATCTCGCACAGGAGAGCCCTGGCCTCAGGCACAGCAGCTGTAAGCAGTTCAAAAATGAGAGGTCCCAGCTCATGCTGGCACTGGCTCCTGGGTGCAGCAGACACCTGTGCTCTGTCTAGAGATGGTAGCTGAGGGCAGGGCACTGGGGAAACCCTGCATGCCAGGTTGGGCTTAGTTTGTGCT
Organism: Zapornia atra; assembly: GCA_013400835.1. NCBI lineage: Eukaryota > Metazoa > Chordata > Aves > Gruiformes > Rallidae > Zapornia > Zapornia atra. The sequence continues at coordinate 76,517 of VZTU01020454.1, read as the reverse complement.
CCAGGGAAGGACAGTGAGGGCCAGCACATGAGGAAGGGCTTACAGTCCCTGATGCTGTCCCCAAAGGGCTGCCCTTTTTTTTTCTCCCATTAGGCCTGAAGTTAATAATCTGGCAAAATGGTGGGTCAGTGTGTGGCAGGATGCAATGGTCCAGGGTTGTTTTCACATCCACAGCAATAGCCAGCATCTAGCCAACCTGTGGTTGTGTGTGACCCTTCTGGCCAATGCTTGAGACAAGGCTGTAGATGTATGAGCATCTTATTTATTTTTTCTTTTGCACTTCTGCAGCTCCTGCAGCTGTGACAGGGCTGAGGCCATCACAGCCATGTTACCTAGCAAGCACAGTGTTTCAGGAATTGGTACAATCCCCTGGCTATGGGCAGCTATGAGGAGGGAAGACATAAGGGCCAAGCCCCCTGCCCTGGTGTGAGTACAGAAACAGAGGGAAATTCATGGTCTCACAATCAGGACTGGGCAGGGAACCTGCTGCAAGGTTCATGATGGCTCAGCAAAGCTGAGGTGGGTCTTGGAGGGAGGAGTCCCAGGTTTTTAGATGCCAAGTCCCTCAAAGAAACAAAAGCTTTCTCAAAAAGGTGGTAGCATAGAGAGTTTAGGAGTTTAATTAGGAGTTAGCTTAGTGTTTCTTTAGAGCTTTACCTGCATGTGCTTCATGCCAGCGAGAAGCACAGGTCTCCTGTGTCTGGGTGAGGAGGCTGGGCCACAAAAGCCACCCAGGCAGCTGCATCTCCAGGCAGATACAGGTATCCCTAATTTTCTGGGACACCAGATCTCAAAGATTTGGACCAGAAAATTGACTGAGAGTGAGATCCATCAACTCCCTCTGTTAACCACAGAGAAAGAGGCACTTGTCAGCACAAGATGTAGAACCCCTATGGAAGAAAACAATACAGACCCCCAGCAAACTCAACCCTACCTACCACAGTTTGCTACTCCACTTTTCAGTCTCTGAAACTGGTGGGTTTTTTTCCTTGCTGATTGCACACAGACAGGTAGCAGGCTTGTAACACATGCCTGTTAGCCCTGCCTGGTAGAAGGGTTCAGCTGCTAGTGATTGCAGAGCTTGAGGTAGTTACCAGCATCTCCACACCACATGTGAGCTAATTGACAAAGATTTTCCTTTAGATTCAGGTATTGCTGGCAGCCAATACAAAGCAAGGAATCATATCAGGGCAGAATTTAAAGGCCAGAACCGATCACCTCCTCATCTTTTGTTTTGTTACTGCTTTCCACTTGATTTGTCAGAAAGGTCTAAGGCACAGGTCAAGAATATGATCTAGTAAGAAGAAAAAAAGGTAAGCAGACTTTGTCTTTTGCTATCCAGCAAATCCTCATGTAATAAGCAGAAGAATGGTTCTTGAGAAAGACAAGTTTATGCTTACTTTTCCTGAAGGCTATGTTTGTTTGTGAGTTTTTACATAAACTGTAGGGTCATTTTAGGAAGGTCTTTTGAAATGCTGAGAACACAAGTATGGCAGTCACTACCTAGACCGGTTTTTCATCTGTTTTAATAGCTTTGCCTAAGTAAGGGCTACAGCATTTGCCTCAAAGTTAGGGCTGCATCTACACCATAATGTATGGCTCAGGAAGAGTAAATTACAGAGCAAAGCAGTTGGTGCTCAGGACCTGACCTCCACGTTGCATGTCAGTATTATTTTTGAACTAGCTGTTGTCTGGTTCCAATTAGTGATTAGGTGGCATTAGGTGTGTTCATGGAGCTCATATTATTTAATCTGAAAATATTACGTTCTTTCAGGCAGGGTGCTCTGTGAAGTTAATTGAAGTATAGTAAGTGGGAACAGCTGGAGTTGCTTCAGAAATGTACTCCTGATCTTAAATAAAACTTTACTGTTGGAACACCCTTTGTGCTTTGCTACGTGCCAATGTGTGCATGAAGTACTCAGCCCCAAATGAAAATTGCTGCTACGTATTGAGGGCTCTCCTGATATTTTTACAGGCCTTAGTATCTCTGCAATTCTGGCCCTCATCTCCATTTTTAATCACCAACTCCACTTCCCAGCATGCCCTCTATCACTTTCTTTAAACATAAAGAAATAATGGTTTGAAATAGGTTGAGATAAATATGGAAGTATTTTTAGACAGGTACTGTATGAGGAAGCTACGTTACCAATACTGACATCACCAACAGTGCAATTGCCATCTTGCTGTAGGCAAAGCTGCTGTTGCTGCTGCTCTAGATGGAGTAGGTGAACTGGAAGAAATTGCTGGGGCAGAGCTGGGTTTGGCCACTGCTCAAAGAGGCAAAGCTGCACTCAACAGCCCTGGTCTTTTGGAACCTCTACACCCACGTTTGGGAACAGAGATCAGCTTTTAACAAAAGTTTTGACAGTCTTCTCTAACCTAGTTCATGCCAAAATCAGTTCTTTCCTGTAAAGGAATTAATCATAATCAGTTTCCTGATTTAGTCAGTATTAAAAATATAATGAGAAACCACAAGAGATTGGGCTACGTTTTGAGATCTTTGCTTGTATCTTCTGCAGAAAGGAAAGCTGCCATTTCCATTAAGGCTGAAACGTCATTGCTGCTTTTAACTACAGAGTGATTACACTTCCCTCTAGCATACTACGTATTATTATGAGCATTTCATACAAATATTCTGAATAGTCATCATTTATTCTTTCAGATTTCTAAGTGTTAGGCATCAAAGACTGACGATACAGACTGATGATAAAAGATTTCTAAATCTGAATTCTTGCAAATGGCCATATTTGTGTTTAAGTGGCTGCTTCTAAGTTTTGCCTAAGTTCCAAAACCCATCTTGAGATGTCTATTTTTATTATTACATTTTAGCAAAAATTGATTGCTAAAGAAAGAAACATTCTCTGTTAACACAAGCTTGTTCAGAAACAGTTCAGTTTCATCTGGGAACAGTTTGGTTTGGCAACAAGAATACGACTAAAGCTTTTAGACATGTTAAGTATCATCTTGGTATAATCTAAGCTAATTCAGAAATTTGAGAGACTTCATATTCAAAAATAAATTTGGGATTTTTCTTGATCTGAATCTTGCTGGGAGTTACCAGACACCCTGCGTCAAGGTTTCAGTGTGTATGAATAAAGATGTGACAACAGTCTGGTGCCTGATCTTGCACACTTGCACACTGAAAAGCAGCTTTGCCAAACCTGCATGTGAGTGTGGTCTTTGGCTGTTACACTGCTCTGCTGCCTGCATGAAAATGTTCAGTGATTTTTCCCCATTCAGGGGAACCATTACACAGATAGAGCTGCACACCAGTAAAGTCCCTGTCTCAAAAGCAGAACTTTATATTAATATATACTCTGAGGTAAAGCTTCTGTTAACTTCAGCATGAGAAGGCATTTTGGTATGTAGCACCCCAAATAGATCAGTGTGGGAGAAAATGCTGCAGAAAGCAGATTGATAGAAATAGGAAAGACACAGCCCTGCATAAAAACCTTGAACATGGAAGACAGAAAAGCAAATCAAGAGACCCCAAGACAAATCTGATTTCTTAAAATGAACAGTAGGTTGATGTGGATATATAATTTACTTCTGCAAAGTCCTTCATGGGCTTTCATAACTTGCTTTTAGTTCAGCAGTCTGGTGAGATGTGAAAGTCTGATGTTACAGCAATAAATAATGCAGCCTAAAAACATGGGGACTGTAGAAACAGGACACTTCAATTTTCAAAATTGTTTTCAGAAATTCTTCAGATGCTCTGTAATGAAAGTGGAATAAAGATCTAATAGGGGGACTTTGTGATAATAGGCTGGAACTGCAAAATGATGGTCACCAGCCACAGTAGTTGCAGCTATCTTGGAAAATAAAGAGGAAAGGAAAAGAAAGAAAGGAGCCAAACAGCTCTGAATATTTCTGATCGACAGTGAAACTTTGCTTTTGTTGTATCCTTGTAAGGCCTTGAGCTCTGTAAACATTTGAGGGATGTTTGCAGAGCTCTCAATCAAGACAGCCTAGGAATTACAGTGGCATGTCTGTGGCAGCCCTGAGCTCAGTGTAGCTTAGCTGCTTCAGCAGTTGACCAGCTTCCCTTGGAGCTCTGTGGTGCTGCAGACATGCTGCTGTCCATGTCACCTGGCAAGTTCAACACCAGCTCAATACCCCCATGCAATCTGCAGTGCAGACCCTCAGGCCTGTTTGCCACTCTCCCCAGGCAGAGGACTTGCAATAGGTTTTGGTAATGCACTGAGGTTGCCAAATCTGTCCTGTGGGATGTGTTGAGGGGGAGCCAGGGTCTGCCAAAGGGAGAAAGGCAGAACTCCTTTGGAACCAACAGCAAAGCACAAACAATACATTCCCATGGGGCATATTCAGTGGGGTGGTCCCACGGTTCCACTTGATTTTGATTAATGAATTTGATTCATCTTTCTTCAAATGCTTATTGAACACTGTAGGATGTCTCTGTAGCCACACTGGTATGTTCAGTGGGAGAAAGAAGGGCAGCAACCACACTATAGTAAATATTTAAGAATTTAATTTTAGCTTGAGCTTGCACACTTCAACAATAGAAAACTTCCCGATTATCCAGTTTCCACTGTATGCAGTAGGAAATAAAAGTAGGAATGAAAGGAAGATGTTCTTGATTAACAAAATGCTGGTTATAAGCAAATATTTGTACCCACCACTGGACTAACACCAAACACCAGTGCCATCACAGAGATAGACATTACACCATCAGGGTGGGCTAGACTCTGTCTTCAAGTTAGCCCATCGACACATAGCAGATGTTTGTTGGTTGGATTCCAGCCTTGCTCAGAGGTATTTTATGTCAGCATAACTCTGTAGCCTTCTTTGCAGTTTTTCATGATAGCACCAACAGGAAACTGAGCCCAGCAGTATATGCCAATGCTACTGGGATTTACAGTCCAGACCTTCCTTCAACCTCATACAATGGAGAAAGCCCTGCTTTCTCATATTTTTATTCCAGAGGGAACATTAAAGTTCCATTGTTATAGCACTACAACACAAGAAGCAATAGATGTAATCAAAAGGTCCTCTTATCTTTTTTTTTTTTTACCTTATTAGAAAAATCAGCAGTTCTGCAGCACTGATCCTTGAAGGTACATAACACTACTTTGTTACTACAGCAACAGACAGCTGTGATAGTACAAAGTCACAGATTAACTAGGCCCTTTTGCAAGACCAGATCAGAACTAAAATGGTGGTGATAAATCTGCTGTATGTAAAGTTGGTGGGATTAAAAGGTAAGCAGAACAAATACAATATGGGAAAGTACCTTATTTTGCATCTCCCTCAAGTCAAACCAGGTGGGAGTATGTACCAAATCTTCTTCAATTAAATCAGTCCTTCTAGTTTTGTTTTGTTCTATTCTACAAAGGGTTGGCCTGTCTGTTGTTTGGGGACTGAGGCAGATCTCTAAGCAAGGGGTAGCAGGTAACTATTTTTGCAGCAATAGAAAGGGCTGTGCCTAAGGGAAGGACAGGCCTTTCCCAAGGGCCTTGATGTAGAAAAGATAATGTAAACGGCCTCATCTTGGAGCAGCTGCTTCCTGCTGAAGCAGGTCTGCTCTGCTTTTTTCTCTGCTTCCTTTGGGGATATGTTTAAAAGACACAAGGTATACAGGGGAAAGAGGGCAATCTCACCTTTCTTTTTCCTCCTTGCCCTTCAGTTCTCCTCCTCCCTCTGTGAAAGAGACAGGATCTCTATTCTTGCTGAAGTGCCCTCAGAATAAATACTGGATTTGAGTTATTTCAAACCCTGAGCCCATATAGACACCTTAATGCCATCCAGCTTTCAAAAGCACACAGTGATGTGAGCTATTATGTGCTGAGCTCTTTAGAAAAGCTGACCATAAGTTCTATTTTATTTACTAAGACCCAGTCCATGCTAGCATTTGTGATGCAGAAATGCTTTCATAAATTGTGCCAACACATTTCTTAGTAGAGAAGCTGCTTATACTGGGCAAAATGTGCTTGTGGCAAGAGAGGTTATAAAGAAATGAGGGATAAAATAACAAGTACAAAGCATTATATTAGTGTAACTGTATCTAATTTAGCTTCAATTGCTGATATTGGGACTGCTGCTTCTCCCCTGTCTTCGCCTGCACAGGGTGAGAAAGAAGCATATCCCTAGAACAATACTGCTCTGTCAAGGACAGTTTCATATTGGCTTTGCCTAAGCAAAAGCAGGATGAAAGCTAGCAGAGCAGCTATGAAGAACTAAATTACTGCAGTACAATGCCAGTCTGTGTTGGAATAAGGCCATAGGATGGGATTGAGTTACAGAAGCTCATTAAAACTATTATGTATTAACTGAGCCACTGTATCTACATGTGTGCATGCTCTGAGATTGCCTGAAGAGTTGTGTGTCTTTGCTTAAGCAATAATGAATTAGGCTGAAGCTCATGTGTTTTGCTCTGACTCCAGGGGGGGAAAAAAACCTAAACCTGTGATGGAGAATAATGTCAGCTGAGGAGACAGGTTGTAACTTGTTAAGCCATCCTGACTCATCTATGTTTTAAATCTTCTGCCTGTAACCTTAGCTGCAGTTAATGAGACTTTTAGACAGCTAAAGAAATAAATGCAGATTGTATGAGAAAAAATAGCTAGTTTTCCAAACATACTTAGCTACTCAAAAACATGCCTGGAAAAAAATACTCAATTAAGAGAGACCCCCAAACAATTCACTAATTTTTTTAAAGTTTTGCACTTTCTATCATTGATTTCTGACTCTTTCATATATTTATCATTTTATGGCATATTATTGAACTACTGACTCTTCCCAAATTGAAAAAAAAACCAACCCAGTCATTTAATTATGTTCTTAAGAAAACAGAAAGAGGCTGATTTCTCCATTATCTCTGTCACACAGTTCAACAGTGATTTCTTTGTACCTTCAAACATTTGTACATTATTAAAACTAATATTCAGGTGTTTAATACCTCTAGCTTTCATTCAGTTGTCAGAGTACTGACAAAGTTAAACTTTTCCCTGGTTTAAGGTTCTTAAAAACATGGAAATGAACACAGACATTCTTGAAAAGTAGAGTAAGATTAAAAATCACCTAAATATACTGTATATTTAAATACCTACATGATAAAAGTCTATATTATTCTATACTCACCTGATCAAAATAGGCTCTTTCAGAGGGTAATACATAAATAATTTTTGATGTTTGCCTTAGGGAAAATATAAATTCTGCTCTTCACTGCCTCTTGAGAGAATCTAGACAGCTCACATTACAGTTAGGTTGGGGTTATTTTTGCATGTGTTTGGGTGTTTTTTTTTTGGGGGGCGGGTGTGGTTTGGTTGGTTGGTTGGTTTAAATTAAAAAGCCCCAATTAATTGTGGCAAGACTTTCCACATACCCAGCATTTTCTACCTGGAAAGTCTCCCATGGTTAATACATAACCCAAACTGAAGTAAGAAAATAATTTGTTTCCTATTTCATTTGAGGCACAGAGGTTACTTCACCATTTCTTGTAGATACACTCATCAAAAAGGCATTCCCTTAAACTATGAAAATGCTAGCCCCATGAAAATCCTCACCTCCCTGTCGCCCTACGTGGCCAGAATGAGTTTTGCTAAAGGATATTGACTGATTCAATGGGGAATCCTAAATCCCCTGGTTCTGCACTGGTTCTGGTGGTTTCCTCTGGTTTCTGTGTCCTAGTCCTTGACTTCTTCCTGATGTTCCCACTCTCCAATCATCCTTCCTCACTCACAGTCCTTCATCAAAGAATTCTTGTTAGTGACTGAGGTAGGAGATGCTGCTGCAGAAGCCATTCAACATCTATGTAAAGAATGCTTAAGCCCAGAAAGTGTCCCCACCGTGTCATGATGCTGTACCTGAAGGAAGCCTATTGCAGAGGTGGTCATCACATCACGTGCATGTTTCCTGAGCCTTAAGATTAATTCCTATAAATCTTCCCCTTTCTGTTTAGTGTGAATACCTGGGGAAACATTGGCATGTACAGAAAAATGGCCAGTCCTCTCTTCTGGAGAATTAGAGAGGCAATAAAAAAAAAAGCAAGTGTATTTCTTATGAACACATCCAGCCTGGAATCCCAAGACTGATTTGAAGTGGGACGTTCATAAGGCCTTGACCAAAACAAGATTTCATTCATTGAGCAGCATCACTGGAATGCACCCAACCCACGTTTATCTGATTACAGCAGCATCTGGATTAAACATTCAGGCTTTGAACATTTATGATGTTAGAGATGCGGGAAAGAGCAGACCCAACACCCACTAGGATGGAGAGTGATGGGTAGCTTTTTGTATTCCCCTCTCTTCCTTGTTGTTCTGGGGTTGGTTTTTTTTGTAAATAGCTGTTTCCCTTCTGAGTTTAAAATATTAAAGACTACATTCTCTTCTGCATAACAGTAAATCTGCACACAGAAAACAATGTAGATACGCTTCTGTGATCCATACCTTGCTCCATTCAGTAAACTACTGTTTTAAACACACCCAGCTTGAGTGTACCTGCAACAAACCTTTTCAGTGGTTGGATTGTTTTCACATAGCTTTAAACATTCCTGCATTGTAGTGTCAAGCTTGTGTTTTTGCGTGCTATAAATATCTCCTTCACATCTTTGCATTATCTATTACTATTTAGCTCTTAAAGAAGGAAAATGGAACAGGTCTAGTGAAACTTACAGCTGCAGAGTCAATAAACATTGTGTATTTCTTTCTTAGCAGCCCTTATGGGCTGCTTCAATGTAATTAGTACACAAGATAATTTTCCAGGTCTCGGTTGCCCTGCCCCCAAAAAAAAACTTGACAAAGAGATCTTCTCAGAGAAAATAGGAATCAGAATTCCATCATTTTTCTACTACCTCTTCCACAAGAAGATTAACTATGGAGGTAAATGTGTCCAGCATTTACCAGCAGCATAATACGGTTAGTAATATACTTTAAATTCCCATCCATAAAAGAAAATGGGATAAGTGAATTCCCACAGTACTTCCTGGAGGAGAAAGGTCTTAGGTCTCCCCACCTAAATATAGATCAAACAGCTCTAATTCGTATTTCATGCTGATGTAAATCATAGAATCACAGAATGGTCTGGGTTGGAAGGGACACCAAGGATCAGAGAGTTCTAAGCCCCCTGCCACAGGCAGGGACACCAACCTCAGGCCTGGAGCTACACAAGGTTGCCCAGGGCCCCATCCAACCTGGCCTTGAACACCTCTAGGGATGGGGCATCCCCCACCTCTCTGGGCAGCCTGTTCCAGCACCTCACCACTCTCTCTAAAGAACTTCCCCCTAAAATCCAATCTAAACCTTCCCTCCATTAGCTTCAATCCATCCCCTTGTCCTGCCATTATCTGCTCTTTTAATAAGTTGATCCCCTCCTGTTTCTCTGCTCCCTTCAGGGACTGGAAGGCTGCAATGAGGTCCCCCCACAGCCTTTTCTTCTCTAGGCTGAACAAGCCCAGCTCCCTCAGCCTCTCTTCATAGGGGAGGTGCTCCAGCCCTCTAATCATCTTCGTGGCCTCCTCTGAACCCTCTCCAACAGTTCCACAATGACCAGGTTGTCTTTCTAGGGTAGCTCATTCTTGTCTTTTTCAAGACCCCCTAGCCTGAATGGCTATTTCAAGCTCATTTGCAATTTCTGGATACCCTAAAACCACAATCATCTCCGATGCCTTGACTTTTCCTCCTGCCCTGGTGTGTTTCCCACACTCCCCATCTGTTTTTCCCTAGTGCCCTGCCAGCACTGTACTGTTACATTGTGCTCCAGCATGGGAAACTTTTGCCATACAGGAGCTGCAGCAAAATCACCAAGTGATGGTGCTTATCAAACATACCTACCCAGGGTCCTAGGTGTGATCTTCCCTCGCTACTCCAGGGAGCATATCTGATTCAGCTGATGAAACTGCAGAAGAACAAATGAGATCACTGAATTTTGAGACCAATTTTGGCTCCAGTTCTCTCTGCAGCTTCTCATGTCTTGACTGATTGATTGATTGAGTCATCATTAACAGCCTGAACCTTTGAATGAAACCAGTGGGAGTCTTGCCACTTTTACCAGCAAGAACAGGCTGCTGCATAAGTTTCCCACATGAAAGTACAATTCACTAACATGTAAAAGGGTAAGAAAAAAAATCCAAAAGACTGAGATCACAGCTCATAAGTCAATTTAGTATAGAAATCTTGCATTGAGGCAACTATTTGAGTACAATAAAAAAATCTGTGGGTGGTTTTTATGTTTATTTTTACACCCTTATTTTAGTTTTTCTGACTTCATTTTTTTGCTTGATAAGGATTATGTGGACACAGGCAGTATTTTTTTGGTGTACTTTGAGAACTACAGCATTCCTCCATTTTTGTTTCCTGCAGTGTCTCTTTTCTCAACCTCCTCACCACCTCATGCAGCACAGTTGTCTTTGGGACCACTGAGGATAGGACATCTTCCCAGGGAGCCATCAGCACTCTGATTTAATTGTCAGCCTGTGGGTATCTGTGGAGAGATGCGTGGTGTGTGGCAGCAAGCGCTGGGTGAGCTGTAACAGAATCACTGAAAATATAATCTGAACCTCCCACCTGTCAGAGAAAGGACCTACCACTAGGTTACTGAGGCAGCCTGACCAACTTTTGCAGGGTATATTTGGTTTAACTCCTAAAGTCCCAGGCTATACTCAAACATAGCAGCAGACTTTTACAAAGGCCGTTGGGAATGCACTCGATGTCATACGTTAGACTTCACTGAGCATCATCATTTCTTGGTCATAAGATCAAGGAAAGATGTAATTAGCTTTATATTTATGTGATTTTTGCAACATACAGGTTTATTTTCTGTTTATGCTATTACTGCTTTGGGAGCACAAACAAAACAGATGAACACATTATTATACCTTTATGAGGGCAAGTTATTCGATGCATGAATGCTAGTGACACTTTCAGTACTGTGCTTATTCTGATCAGAATGGTTTAAATAATACATGAACTCATGCATATACATATTGCAGCTCAGCTCTTTCATTAGGAGCCTTGCTAAATCCTCTCAGCTAGTCCTCTCAAGCACTCACATGTTTTCAGGGTGAAAGTCCTTTTATTTGTCGCAGGCAGGTTGCAAAATCTTGCTGAGATATCATTTTAAATTTGTTTGGCTGTGCAACCTAGTTTAACAAGGGCAACTTGCAGCTTTAGTTTTTGCTGTTCTTCCTGGGGAAAAAAAAAAAAAGAAAAACTTATGTGAAGTGTTTTAATATATTAAAAAAAAAAGCATATGAAAGGAAAAATGGAAAATTGGATTTGGTAATTAAGATTTTGTGTTGGGACTGCAGTGGTCTCAGTTCAGCTCCCTGGAGTTTCTATATGACCTTGGGCAAGTCATGCTAATCTTTCCAAGTCTCTGTAAAATGGGGTAGCAGTTCCTTCTTTTCTTCATCCTCTGCCTTGTCTGTTTGGCTCTGAGCTCACAGGTACAGATTCTCTTTCAGTGTGTTTATGTGGTTCCCAGTATACCATGGCTTCAAACATATTCAGGAATTTTTATACAGATCAAGTACTAGTAAGGAAAATACTTATGAATTTTTATCTTTCATGCTCCAATTCAGGATAATAACTTTAAACAAATATGTTGAAGAATGTGTATTTATAGAGAAAACCCCACTCACAGTATTTTTGGGCAGAAAAGTCAGATTCTGTGTTGAGAGCAGGATGGGATCTGTGCACTAAATACAGCTGGCACAGAGGAATGGATCCATCTTTCGTGCCTGCTCCAGGCTCTGTGTATTTTGGAAGTGCTGCAAGAGAGTGAGAAGAAACTCTAGAGAGAGGCCTGATGGATGGCAACAGAGCAGGAATTGGAAGTGGTAAGAGACAGAGAAGAATGCATTCAGAGGATCCCTACTGAGAGCAGAAGTTAGAGTTGATTATGTGTCTTATTTGTAAAGGAGTGCAGGCTTGTGTAGTGGAGCATACCTGCCCTCAGTGTCTGCAGTGTTTCCTAAATTAACTGAATCTAAATATATGGCTTTGCTTTGGATAGCTGTGAGGATTTCTCTTTCCTTCCTGCAGAAAGACCAGTGCTTGGTATTTCTACTGAAATAAAATGAAAGTGTCTGAAACAAACCAAACACTGCCCCCCACCCCAGCCAAATCAAATTACTTTAATGAAATAGAATTGTAAATCATGAATCATACACCAGCACCTATCAGACCAGGACGTTGGGGACTGCTAATGAAGCGCTGCTGTTCATCACCTGGTACACATTTCCAGTTTCTTCAGTTGGAGGCAGAAGGTGCTCATCACTTCCAGAGATGCTTCTGTGATCTCAGAAGTCCTTCAGGGTCTGCAGCTGTACATGGAGGTCATTCACAAACAGGCACAACAAAGCCGGGCTGTTTTTCTGCATACTGCAATAACAAGTCGGTATTGTTCCTCTGAATCTGTAAAGGGGACAGCACAGGGCACCACTGGGGGCTGTGTTTACAAAAGTGTCCCTGGTTCATTAGCTATGATTGCCACGTTAGATATACCTGCATCCCCACCCAGTCCTGACACTGTCTCTTAGGCCTGAGTGACCTCCCTTCTGGGCTGTAATCATTAGTCTCTCTGCTCTTGAGAGGCAGATGATGCTCACCTGGGCTGCTCATCAATTCCCAGTGTCTTTTCTGTTGTTCTGTGTTATAAGCCATGGTTTTTCCCAGAGAATTTGTGGTTTCAAAGCTACAGTGTTTTGAGCAAAGTGAGAGTAGCCCTGTAACTAAGAAATTTCCAATCTATTTACTGTTCCTGGTCCCCATGTTGGAAATTGTACAAACTCTGAAGAAGAGGGGTAAAGCAGATCTGCCTTGCAGCTTCTTTGCAATTCTCTGGCAGGTCCATGAGGATTTTGTGTCTTAAAGAGCATCACTGGCACTGAGGCTTCTGTTAGAAAAATGTTTGTATCCCATCCCTCCTTAGTATCCTGTCACACTGATGTACCTTGGGGAATAAAATGAAATGCAGTAATCCCCTGTACCAAGAGGGACTCTGAATCCCTTAGGACTTTGCTTGATGTCCAAAATGACCCAATGCATGGCCACTTGCAGGGTCCAATGGGTTCAGAAAGCCTCTAGATTGGGGAATGTTCCCTTGGGTGATTAGATGTTTATTTTTTTAATAACGTGTGTCTTCATAGCAGAGTTTACACAATGATGCACCTGCACGTTAAAGCACAAGAGGATCTGAAATATCAAATCCACAGTTAATGCATTTCTCCAAAGAGTTTCCAATAAAGAGTATTTATGGAAACAGTAAAAGAGCTGGAGAGGAAACATGAGAACTTTGCAGAGCATTGTTACATTTAGGGCAGGGAAGCTACTCTAGCTGTGAAAATTTCAAATTGTTTTTTGTTCAGGACAATCTGTCAGGGAGAAAGACCAAAATGATCAAAGGAAGGAAGTGAGGCAGTTGTTTGTAAGGAGTGACTGCTATCCTTCTTGCTCTTGTTGGCTGTGGGTCTGGCCATGCCACTATTGAAGTTGATAGCAAGGCTTGCACAGCTTCAGTTGCAAGAAACCCTGAAGGAGAGTACCTACCTTGTATCTTTTTATCTTTCTAACTAATTTTAAATTGTTTGAGCTAGATGATCACTCTGGGCTATTTTCTACCTACCCTCCTGCCTTCTACTCTCACCCTTCATTTATGATATGTAATGTTCAGGAAGCTTGTTACAGCTGATGTAAGGTAAGAGATGCTCTGCCATCCAGTCTGTAGCTGCCACATGTCATCCTCCCCAGGCTTCCTCTGTTATAAACCTTTCTTTTTAATACCTTGAAAAGAAATACTCTAGTAATTATAACAGTAATTTCCTTCCTTAGCTTTACTGTTTCTTCTTTCCTGCACAGATTATTTCATTTAAGCTGATATCCTGAGCAATTACAGTACAACATCATTTGAGACGTAATCACCTCTGGCTAACCTCTTCTGGATCCCTTGGATATAAATGTGTTGATGTCTAAGTATCCCAGTGAGAACATTTCAGTGAGAAAAAACAATATGAAATCTAATATTTCCTGGGAAACTTGGTCAGGAATAGAGCAGAACAAGTGCTCTTTGTAAGGGAGAGGCAAGGAGTATCAGAAGATATTGCATTGATTTTATGGCCAGAAAGAATAACTGTGATTATCTATTCCCATTGCTTGCAAAACATAAGCCAAGATTTTGGCTGCAGCCAGTGTTGCTGGCTGTAATGGGCCACATCCAAAACCCTGTGCAGTCACTGGAAAGAAAAATGCTCTTGGCTTCAGTGAGAGCTTTGGATCAGGGTCAGTGCGAGCAGAAGCCCAGCAGTGCAGCACAGCTGTGGGGAAATCCCTGGCTCGTACCAAGCAGGGATGGTCTGCCAGTGAATGGGGAGTATCAGTGGCTTCCTGGAGGCAGGACAGTGCCTCTTCCAGCATTTCTTCCTTGGCTTTGTGGCTGTCCTCACTGGGGTGGGAAGGAAGCTCAGAGAAACAGCCAGGGAGGAGCTAAGCTCTACCTCCCTACTCTGAACTCACTGCCTGGGGCTTCTCTCAGCAGCAGTTGCTGTTGCTGTTAAACACCTGCACAGAGTAACTTCTCTGTTCCCTGTTGTAGATGATATAATACAGACAGCTTGAATCTGGTGTGCTCATCTGATGCTTTGTTAAACAACCCAAAAACCAACAAAAACAACCCAACAAACAACCAAGAAGCTATTTAATTCTTTGGTTTAGGAATAGCTTAATAAAAGTTGATGAGAAATTTGAAAGGTGTTTGTGTGGGTGGGTGCAGGTCATTTGATAAAAAAATAAACAACAACAAATTGCTACATCAGGAATGTATTAGATCTATCTGACTAGTCTTGGGGAAAAATGCAAACAATCTAAAATAGAAAGAACGCTCTGAAGTGCTCCTCTGGGGCTCCTTTGGGGCTTCAAAGTGCAATAATTCAGAAATACTGCATTTTGTGACAAAATTGCACTCTGCAATTTAGGCAGTGGCAAAACTCAGCATAAATGTATAATCAATGTTTCCCACTTCTACAAAAAAAAAAAAAAGAAGCAGAATCACATTGTGAAGGAGATGATACAACAGGGTAATTCCCACTAGTGGTGTAAAACTTCTCTTTCCCACAGTTACGGCTGCTCTGGTGTGCATGCTCCCCAGCACGACTGCTTGCAGGAGCAGGGGAGGTAACTTGGAAACCTGCAGGATTTTGCATTTTGCATAAAAACCATTGATTTTTTTTCAGACCACTGTTTAATTCCTTCCCAGGTGACGAATAACTTAGAGGTGCTAGTTATGGTGCAGGGTTTTGTGATACAGAAGAGGCTGAGTCCTCTCGCTGTTCCTCGTGAACAAACTCACCAAACCAGGCCACTGACCAACCCCTTCAGCAGAGGCAGGAGTCCCTGACATGGTCACAGAGAGGTGAAAGCCTTTGCTTCTCAGAGGCTTCTCTCTCTGAGCAAGTTACAGCTTGCTTGTAGGAATATGATCTTTTGCTGCAATTCTGCTAAGTAAATTGGCTGAGGCAGAACTTAAGAGTTTGGATTCCCATTGCTGAAAGTAACTTTGGGACACTGGACATCTGAAAACTCACCATCCCTGGGCAGCATGTAGGTGCCTGAACACAAGCATCTAGCATAATTTTAAATGCCCTTGGCGCCCTGAGTTCCAGCTGCTACTTCCAGGCAGAGATTTCCCTGTGTCACGTCTGTCTCCTGTGACAGACCTACACTCTTCTGGAGGGGCAAACAAAGGGGGATCAGGTAAAAGGCTCCAAAAGGATTCAGCTGCTTTGATGGGAGGTGGCAGGGCAATACACAGAGGCGAGAGCTAGCTCTGCACAAACTGGTGCTGGACTGTATTGCAATAGCACGCCAGCTGGGCCCATAAACCTGTTCTGCAGTGATCACAACCACCCTATCAGAGCAGCTTTTTGATGTAGCTGTTTTGTTCCTAATAACTCCATTAGTCCAGGGATAACTCTGTTATCCTTGCACAACACTTCATTGCACCATGTAGATATCCCCTGAGGAACTGCTCTAAAGCCTTTACAAAACAGGAGGTGAAAAACTGTGTATTGGAACTTGGAGCACTAAGCTCCAAGAAGTGGCACTGGAAAGCACATGCTGTATCTTTAGAGCTCACAGGCAAGTTGAATATTTAGTCACCACCTTTATTATGGCTGTAGCAGTAGGCTGATTTACACCAGTAACGAATTCAACCCTTTGCTTTTCTCACTCTGCTCTAGCATTAAGGTGAGCATGTGCCAAGGAGGATGAAACAGGCCTGGCTATATATAAATCTGCTTGTCTGTAAGCTAAGGGCAGAAATACAGCTTGTCTACAGCTACTTTTTTCCCTTGATATGTACCCTCTTGCAGCAGCAGAAGGAAGGGCAGCTCCTTTTGGGTAAAAGTAGAGCCTGCTGCTCTTTGTGAGCTCCACATTGGTGTTTGGAGGCAGGTTTACTTCTGCCTGATTAGTTTTGGTGAGCACTTCTGTGGGGTTATTAGTGGCATTCCTATTATGTTTCTAATAGTCTTGTTAACACGCAGGAAATCAATGACTGGAATTGTTAAGGAGTGTACAGAGGGAAGTTAGCATACTATGCTTTGAGGCCCATTCAGATTTTGTCAACAATCATTGCTCTTCTCTTGCGATCCCAGCTCTTTATTTGTCCTTTACAAGACCAAGCCAATAATTGACACTGCCTGAGCTCTTTGCCTATTGGTCATTTATCTGTGGGCAAAATGCCTGTGCCCCAGCAACAGAGACCATAGAGTGTTTATTCCAGGAGCAGCATTACAGTATAGAAATGAAGAACTGAAGGTCTTTTACAAAAATTATTTGAGAATCAATGAGGAAAAAAGGGCCCAGTGGGAAATAAATTAACCTTGCATTTCAGAAATCTTTTTCAACTCTTTCTACATTGGAAGCTACTTTTAAGACTCCTGGTCCAGTCATTTCACGTCTGCTTCCATGCTGTTAAATGGGGACACTAGTCCTCTGCAACACAGAAATACTGAAAAGTACTCAGATTCTAAGGGTCTGGGAGCCACTTGAGTGTATTAGTGGAATTTACTCACCTAGTCACCATCCTGGTTCCTTTAGCCTCGTGTACGTAGGGCCTCCCCTGCCTTATTTTAACCTGGAAGATTCAGAAAGCCTCTGTGACATCTGGGAAGGAGAATGCTTCCTGCTTCATTCCTGGAGAGTCAGTCAGTGACATGTCCAACACTGTATTGCACAAAATAGGACAGACAAGGTATAGCATCTTTTTGGTGAACAGTAGAGTCCTTATGCCGATGAGCTCAGGGCAGAAATACTAAGTACTAATTTCCAGAGTGTGGTGGTTTAGCCCTGGCTGGAGGCCAGAAGCCCATCAAAGCTGCTCTATCACTCCCCTTTTCAGCTGGACAGGGGAGAAAATATATATTGAGAGGCTTAGGAGTTGAGATAGGGACAGGGAGAGATCACTCTGCGTCACAGGCACAACAGACTCAACACAGAATAAAGGAAAGAAAACTCTCTAATTGATGACACTGGCCTGCACCCCCAGTGACACCAGAGTGTGACCAGATCTTAAAGCACCTTCCCCCCCCTTCTTAGCAGGCTGCACTTTAGTTAGGATTTCTCATCCTTCTTTCCCCCATTGTGGGACAGGGAGGGGCAGGGATTGGGGAAATGGGGGCTTCAGTTCCCCACAAGTTGGTTTCGGTCTTGGCTGGGGAGGCATTCATTCCTCACACCCTTCCCCTGCTGCACCGTGGGGTCCCACCCATGGCAGACAGTCCTCCATGAATTTCTCCAAGGTGAGTCCTTTCCCACGGGGCTTCAGCTCTTCACCAGCTGCCCTGGCGTGGGTCACTCCTATGGTGGGCAGTCGTAAATCAGAATGTCTCTGTGTCTCAGTCCCAGTCGTCCACGGCGTCACAAGCCTCCCTCCAGCAAACCTGCTCCAGCATGTATCTCTCCCTCGCTTATCTGTCTGTCTCTGTCTCTCTCCATGGGCTGTAAGTGCTGGCAGGGGCTTGCTCCAACATGGGTCATAGCATCTCCTGTACGTCTCCACCTGCTCCAGCATGGGGCCTCTCCATGGGCTGCAGGTGGGGTCTCAGCCTTTTCCATGGGCTGTGGGGGGGGGACAGCTGCTCCACCATGGGTTTCTCCTCAGGCTGCAGGGGCATCTTTCTCTCTGCCCACCCCCTCCCCCCGCCTCCACTGGCCTTGGTGTCTGCACAGTTCCTTACATCTTCTCGTTCCCTTCTCTGGTGGTAAAAAGTGACTGCTAGCGTATTTTTACTTCTTAAATGTGATTCCCAGAGGCACTGTGACCGTTGCTGATGGGCTCGGCCTTGGTCAGCAACGACTCTGGCCTTGAGTTGGCTCGTGTTTGCTCTCTGGGGCCTGCAGAGAGCTTCTAACTGCTTCTTGCAGCAGCCATCTCTGCAGCCCCCCCTTCTTTACTAACACCCAGCTACACAAAACTGCCACACACAGTATCCCCACACAGAAGGCATTCATGATGCAGGCATCTGCATTTTCTGACTATAAAAGGGACCTGGAAATACTTTGGGGCAGCACTGCAAAACCCTAAAGGAGTTAATCTGGAGCATTGTTAGCACTAAGAGAGGAAGAACCAAGGAAGGATGAAACATAGGTACAGGTGTAGTGAGTGCATTGCTGGGTATATTGCTCCTGTCCTGATTTCCTTCACCCACTACTATGTCATGGAACAATCACTTCATCTTTTATGCTGAAGAAAAGGAAATATGACACTGTTGATCAGCACTACTTCTGCCATTGTAATAAAATGAAACGAGATCCAGTGTACTCAGCCATTACTCGAGCAAGTCAGATTTACTGACCTTCACTGTGGCTATCAATGTGCAAAACTCTGTCTCCAGCTGTAAAAGTTGTTTCATTTCTGAAGTGAGAACAAAGAAAGAAAAAAAGATAGAAGGAGTTTTACACCTGTAAAAACTCCCTCTTTTTTCTTTTTTTTTTTAAACTAACAGTATTTTATCTCAGCCACAGGCATCACCTAATTCACTGCACGTTCCCATAGGATAAAGTCTTGCTGTTTGCATATGTAGTCTTGGTGCCCCAGTAACTTATTTCAGGCCCTCTGAATATCTCTGTATTTCCAGTCAGAACCAATGTTTCTCTAACTACAAATCATTCACAATTTATCACTCTGCTGGTGGGATTTGCCTTGTGTTCACAGGGAACAAACTGTCCTGTGACATAAACATACAGTGGGATGAACAGCGCTTGGGCTGGTGGGAGAAGCTGACTGAATGGAGACACTACTCGCCAACCAACACTGTCATTTTCTTGGGGTTAATGAGGTTTGCTCAGCATTTCATGAAAATTTCATTTGCAGCACACAGGGCTCCCTGACAGGAGGAGCTCTGGTGAATCTCAGAGATGTTTAAGCCATTACAGCCTCCTGCCATGTGCTCCCTCTTGTCTGCAAGGCCTCACACCATTGTAGCTGTGGTAGCTGAATATAAGAGGGGCCTGAACCTCGGCTGCTTCAGCTCAGTCTGATGTATTGTATTATATTGTCGGTGAAGGTGACATGCATGGACGGGGTGTTGTGCTGTGATCACACCCTGACTCTGCCACAGTGTTCTGAGTCAAAGGGGAAAGAAAGGGGCTCCTCTGCCCTGACATATAAACAGAAATTGCTGCCAAACCAGAACAGCAAGGACACCAATTTATTTGTTTATTTTAATTATTATTACTTTTTTAACACCCTGTTCTGGTGTGTATCAAAGAAGATCTTAAGAAAAAGGAAGGTTCACAGATACCACAGATTCTCAGTAACTCAAAGGGTAGTATGTTAATCATTTCCTTCAAGACTAGGAACCGCACTTGCATTTTCAAAACAAACTTGGGTGGCTCAGATACCTCAGGGCTCATAGGCAAAGTCCGTGGCCTGCCCAGTACCAGACAGTTTTGGATTACTGACATACAGGAGCGTGGCCATGCTTTCACACCTGGCCTTGCTGCTGTGTGGTTCAGAAGCTGGTTAAAGCTGACTGGGTGCCTATCCCCTGCTGAAAGCCAGCTGCTGAATCTGCGCTGGATCTCCTGCACAGGCTGCAGCTCTGTGGTCCATGTTTAATGCGGGTGGCTTAAGAGGAGCAGCGTCCTATGCAGCTGTCCCTGCTGTGCAGGAGCAGCTTGCTAGAAGGGAGAGCTGAGAGCAGGAACCATTTCAGGTGTCTGATCCACATCTATCACATGGTGTGTGGGCTCAGCTGGATGAACAGAGGTGGCATCTTTAGGGATGGATGATAAGATTACTATCTGTAGTTTTATCCTCTGGGACACAGAGACATCTGAACACCTGAGTAATAACTCCTGAGCCAGGCAGTTCACACTGTGGTGTTTCGGGAAAATCAAAGTCACTGATCGTCTCTGATAGATCATGTGCCTGGAAAAGCTAATTGGCATCCAGTGGGGTTAATCACACCTAAATTCCCATAACATGTCTCTCTTGGGCACTAGTAACAGTGAATCTGTGAGCTGTATGGCTGGCAGTACAGGGATGCCTGCACGTTCACCTAGCCATTGCTGTAAGGAATTCAGTTATCTGCCTAGATGTGAAATGGAAATGTCATTTAAGCTCTAACCAATTCCTTACAAAATTATGCCAAAAGTTATGTGTCAACTTTATGAAACCAGATTAAAAGCAGCCATATTGTGCTTTGTTCCTGCTTAACTATGTTGGTAACTGCTCTGGGGAAGTGGTGCTGAGTTGAATATCTTTCTTTAGTAATTACAAATGAGTATGAAAATGAGCTACAAAACAGGGAAGTGCTTTTATCCTGATTTTGCAGATGGAGAGCTGAAGCACTAAAGGCCAAATCTAATAAAGAATTACAGTACTGCAGCACCTACCTAGCAGTCATCTGGTGCCCATATGGGATCCAGAACACTGTTAGACACCTAGTCTCCATTTAGAGGAGCAAACATATATAGGACAGGTTCATCCTCTCTAAAACGGAACCTAAATAGCCAACTTACTGACAAAGAAGCTGCCGGAAGTCAGTACTCTTGAGTGTCTGTTTTGAGCTGTGCAGCTAAGAAATGCTATCAGCAGGGATAGGTGTTTGACAGTACACCTTGGCTACCTCACTTAGGTTTTCCAAGAGGAGTTTTGGCTTTGGATCAGCTGTGCTCTCCTCTAGACGAGTGTCCCACCACATTCCCAGTGCTTGGTAGGATTCCCTCAGCTCTTTAAAAATACTGGAAGAAGAGGTGGCATTCTCTCCCTCTTCACAGTGCTTTAGTGGCCTGCTGTGTATTCAGGAAGATCCAAGTTTAATCTCCCTTTCCATTCCTTCCCACACTGAAGCTGGTCCCTGCATCAGAAATATTTTGAGAGCAAGGCAAGCAGTAGGAGGGAGTTTAGCTCTGCAGTGTGTCACCTGGGGATAGTGTTTGGGGAATATAACTGCATTCTGGGTATGAACTTTGGTGTGTCTAGATGAAAACCCTAACTACAGTGGTACTGATGCAGTCTCCTTACACACATCTTGCAAAATAATTTTTGCACAATGATGCAGCTGTACCGTAGCTGGGGGGATCCCCCTCTTCAATTCTTCTGGACAGAGACAGTGCAGACGCTCCTGTGAGATGGCAGACACATCTGAATCTCTTTAGGCAGATACAGGAACTGGACCTGGCTGTCCCAAGTTGGGTCTTTTAATGACTGTTATTTTGATGCCTGTCTGAGTTTGATTACAAGGAGATAGAAGTGCCTGCATGCAAGCTTTTTCCAGATTACAGGTCTGCCTCCTTCTCTCTGTAGTTGCCTACTACCATTTTGAATCTGACCTTGACTAACTTATTTAGGTACCCACACAGTCTAACACAAAGAACTAAATCCAGTCTCACAACTCTTCACATGTCTCTGCATCTTTTTCCCTTCAGCAGATTTAGATGAGGCTTTAGTTTTACCACTTCTTGCCCAAGAAAAGCCGCTGTTGATGTTTACACTGATGGCCAAATATTAATTGGAGATCTAGAGACAGAAAAACAGACGCTATTCCCCACAGGAGAAAAAAATGAAGACCACAAATAAGTAAAATCTACCCACAAAAAGAAAAGTTAGATGCTTTTGTTGCTGTTTTTCTCATCTAATGCCACAAAGGCAACTATGCAAGCTTCTAACAGGTGCACACAGTAATGGCTGCCAGTTTTACTGGCTGATAAAAGCAGGATCAACATCTCAAAAGACGTTTAGCTGGGAAAACCTCTGAAATACAAAATTCTACAGGAAATTGCAAAACATGTGGGCACCCTGAGCCTTGTTCACCCGTCACTCCTCAGCCTAACATTGCTCAGCATACGCCTGGCTGTGTGCACGATACCAACATTACAAAGGTCTTAGATATAACTTGAAATTATGATCCTTAGGGCTTTCAGAAGGGTAGCTGATGAAACCAGATGAGGAGTTTTTAGCCACAGCAGGCCAGGTTCTCAGCTAATGTAAATCAGCTTCACTCCACAGATGATTTACAGCAGCTGGAACCTGTAGCTTCAAAGGATCAAGTTGCAATCTCCTGAGCAATTGAGTCAGCATAGATTTTTTACAAGTTAAATTAACAAGGTGTCCTGGTTTTGCTGGGCTAGACTTCATTTTCTTCCCAGCAGCTGGCACAGTGCTGCCTTTGGCATTTAGCATTACAGCAATGTTGATAAGACACTGCACTGATGTTTTAGTTGTTGCCAAGCAGTCAAGGACTTCTTAGCTTGTCATTCTGCTCTACCAACTAGAAGGGGGAACCCAAGAAGCTGGTCAGCCAGGACAGCTGACCCAAACTGGCAAAGGTATATTCCATACCATATGCTGTCATGTTCTGCATAGAACTGGGAGGTTGGCCAGGAGGTGGGGCAGCTCAGAAGCTAGCAGAGCATTGGTTCTGGGTGGTGAGCAGTTGTGCTGTGAATCACTTGTTTTGTATATTCTTTTTGTTATCTTTCTTTTCTGACATATTAAGCTGTCTTTAGCTCAACCCATGAGTCTTACCTTTTTGATTCTCTCCCCCATCCCACTGCGGGGGGGACTGAGCAAATGACTGTGTGGTTGTTTTAGCTGCCTGCTGGGTTACACCACAACACAAGGCCAGTGCATGTTGTGAAGTAACCCTTAATTTAACAGAAAATGCTGAGACCTTAAATAGTAATTTCTCTAGTTACAGGCTCAACAGGCTTTTCTCTTAGCTTCCTAGACCTTTTTGCTGAACCTCACAACACAATCAATACAAAAATAACACATCTGAATGGCCTTGCATGGTAGCAAGCCATAAAAGCTTCTGGAGGCTGTTAAAATAAAAATCTTCCTTTCAAAGTGGAAGGAGTTTTTTAAGGACAAGACAGCAGCTGCTTAGAAATGCCTGTGAATTATTTTTTGTTGCAATTAGTAGCAAACAATAAAGGCCGCTTTTCTGAGCACTGATGGCGTTTCCTTGGCTTTGGCAGCTTTTGTCTTTTCTAAATGATAATAACTGTGCCTGTTTGTTTGCATTTAGCAGGAATATGTATCCCTGTAAAGCACGCTCATTCTGTGTGCTAGCTGTAGGCATGTTGTTCTGAGAAACTGTTTCAAGTCTGGGCCTCTGTAATTAGTATTTTTACTGATACATAATATAAACCTAATAGTGCTGTTATGTTGAGTTTACATGAAATTGGTGAGTAGTGAAAGCTCTTACTTGCCCAGCTGTTCAGCAGTGCTTTGCGCTTCTACCAGGAATAAGAATTTGCTTTGTGGAAGTGGAGGGACATGGGAAAGGTTGGTTTGGCTGCTTTCAGTTATTTGTTGCTGTGTAAATGATAGGGCATTTATTATTATTATTTATTATCTGGGGTGCATCAAGAGGAGTGTGGCCAGCAGGTCAAAGGAGGTGATCCTCCTCCTCTATTCTGCCCTGGTCAGGCCCCACCTGGAGTATTGTGTCCAGTTTTGGGCTCCCTGGTAGAAAACAGACAGGGATCTCCTGGAGAGAGTCCAGAGGAGGCTAAGAAGATGATTAAGGGCCTGGAGCAACTCCCCTATGAGGAAAGGCTGAGTGAGCTGGGACTGTTTAGCCTAGAGAAAAGAAGACTAAGGGGGGGACCTTATTAATAATTATACATATCTTAAGTATGGGATGCCGGGGGAAATGGCCAGCCCCTTTTCAATGGTCTGTTGAGACAGGACAAGGGGCAATGGCTGCAAGTTGGAGCACAGGAAGTTCCACATCAACATGTGGAAGGACTTTTTCCCAGTAAGGGTGAGGGAGCCCTGGGACAGGCTGCCCGGGGGGTGTGGAGTCTCCTTCTCTGGAGATATTCAAGACCCATCTGGACGCCTCCCTGTGTGACCTGTCCTAGGGAACCTGCTTTGGCAGGGGGGTTGGACCCGATGATCTCTGGAAGTCCCTTCCAACCCCTATGATTCTGTGATTATTTTTTTAACTATTGACTCAACTGTCAGCCTTTAGGGAGCATTTGAATGGAAAATCTCCAGTGAATTAGCTTCTACATCCCTTTGCTGAGGATAACAGGGCATTAATTGGCAACTTAGAAAGCTGAAGCCTGTTCCAGGCTCTGCTGTGGACCCACTGTAAGTACTATCTGTTTACCTGATGACATTTTCAGCCAAAATACTTTTCTCACTAAACATACTGCTTTGACTACTTTGAAAGGTTCAGCTCTGAGCTGCAGCTGTTAGGTGTTTGCAGTTACAGAGTCCTAAACTGGGGAACATGTACCCAGGAACACTTGGTTACTTTGAAATACACCAATTTTATTTCCAGGCTAAGATGCTCTTTCAGAGGAGCTTGCTAGTTCCTTTGTTCTTTGAGAAAGCTTCCATCTTCTGTGGATGGTCAGGGACTCTCAGGAAGGTCCAGCTAGATATTTAAACTTTTAAGTTTATGTTGCCTGTAGAGATTTCATTGTTGTGTTTACTTCTCCTTGAGGAAATCCTTGCTTTTACAAAGCAAAATTGTTGGAATTGGAGAGGATTTCAGTTGGTCTCTTGAAACACATTTCACATCAGAGAAGAATGGATCTCTAGCTTCTCCTTTACTGTTTCATCTCCTTTAACAGGTAATGACATGAAGAATTTCTGCTTCAAAACATGGCTGATGAAGGCCTACTTGGACAGTTTTCTGGGAAGCTTCTACCACAGTGATCTAAGAGATAATTGTAAAACTTCACCACCTCTTTGGGCAACCTGTGCCAGTCTATAACCACCCTCATACTGAAGAACTTCATCCTAATGTCTAATCAAAACCTTCACTCCTCTACTTTAAAATCACTGACCCTTCTAATATTGCTATGGCACTCCAAATGAGCTGTACATTAGCCAAAATCTAAGCAGGAGCTGATCCAGCCGGCACGCATCCAGAGGTTCCGGCGTCCTGCGTTCCTGTGCTGCGGTTGGACTTGTACAGGGCCTGGGCTCAGCCCTGACACTCACTGGCATGGGTTCTGTGGTGAGGGCTGAGCCCACACTCCTCCCCTGGGCTTCATCCCCAAACCCCACCTGCCCAGCCCAGACTGTCATATGGCAGACGCATTTGGTGGAGAGAAAAGATCCTTTTATTGAACACATCAACTGTGGGAGAGGGGCTAGTGTGGGCCTGAGCCAGGAGTCACTGGGGCCTAGCCTGTCCCAGGACATTGGCATCTGCAAGGACAGAGTCAGAAAGCACTGGTAGTGCTGCCAAGGCAGGACTAGGCGTGCCTTGGCTCCCTTCTCGCTGGGGAAGACCTGGGGATTGTCACTGCAATTTTCAGCACCATCCTTGGCCATCCTGTGCCATCAGGGCTTGGGAGTCGGGAAAGTTGGGCTTCTTCACCCACTGAACCTTTCTGCTTCTGTTTTCCACCCTGCCAAACGGTTTCTCTCATCCTCCACCGACTGCAGCCCCGATTGCGCAGCAAGGGCCAGCAAGGACCAGCTGCCCCCCGGCCGCCGGAGCACGGCTGAGCTGGGGGAAAGGCAGCCATTCTCACCTCTGCCTGACCCTCATCTAGGAAACCTAGGGATGCAATAAAGTAGAAATTATTTTAGGATAGTCTGAAAACAAAATCTGTGCAGCGAAACATCCACGTTGAGGATTTTGATGAAGACAGGAAAAGTATTCAGCTGATGAGACTGGGGAAAAAACTTCTTCAGGACAGAACAAGTCATAAGGTACTGTAGTTTGTAAAGAAGGGAACAAAACAGCAAAGGAAACACTCTCTCTATAAATTAGATTCCCTTTTACAGGGATGTATGTCACCAAAAAATCACACAGCATAGCTGGGGATATGGTATATGCTCTGTCATTTGAAATTCTTGTATCAAAAGTCAGCATCTTTTTAAAAGGTATGGTCCAGCTCAATGGAGAGGCAAAGATTACACTTGGAATTCTCTGTGCCGTGTTATGCAGGAGGTCAGGCTTCATGCTTCTTGTCATCTTAATGTCTATTAATCTGCAATGTTAGGTGCACGAGATTTTCTCATCACTTTGGGTAAACTAATCCAAGGTAGGGGGCTTAAATTTCCTCTGGTTACAGCTTGTGACCTGCTTTTAGATTTTGGTGAAGCATTTCCATCAAAATGTGTCTCATCTGCAGAAGACACAGATGCTGAAAAGATGTGAATAGCACACACAAGAGGGGACAAAATTAAGGTTGCTTGAATTACTTTAAATACACATTTCGATGCAAACAGCTGTCTCATGGCATTCTGGTGGTTTGTTGGGGTTTGTTTGTTTTGGGTTTTTTGTTTTGTAGCCTTTTTTTCTTTTTACTGTAACATGAACTTTCAAGTCCCAGGGTTTGTTAATGTTTTTTGAGAAAACTCCAATATTGTCTTAAGGTTTTTTCCCTTCAGCAATAAACAGCTGTTTAGAAGTTTAACTCTAGCTTAATGAAATTGGTTTTGTCTGGGAATTTTCTGTAAGCCTTGTCAACCAGCCTTTCTTCTGCAGCACCAGCACAATTTAGCATAGAGATGAGGAAAGGGATCGCTCCACTTTTCAGGTTTCCACAGTGACTGCCAATCTAGTGAGTGGGGCAAGTTCAGCTGTCAGCTGTGCCAGCGCAACCCCTGCTACCCACAAATCTGGTTTTGAGCTTGCTCAGACAGAAACACACCCCCAGAGCTGGTAAAACATTTCTAGTGGAGACAAAGCAGGGCTGTCGACTCGGGGTGAAAGCAGTGTTTAAATTCAATTCCAGCTGGCAAACCTTAAAGCCTGAGTTGCCTTCCAGTGACCGAGGCTGTGTGAAAGCAAGGCCTGTGTGAAAGGCATCTCACTGGAGACAGCACAGTCCAGAGGGATCAGAAGTGCTCTTCTTGACTCCTTGCCTTGGGGAATAGATGCAGATGCTGGCTGCTAACTATCAAGATAAATCCTAAAACAAAGGATGAAAGTTTGTTAGGGTTTGGGGTTTTTTTAATTTTTTTTTTTCTTTCTCTCCCCAGGATAGCTGAGTTTCATGTTCATCAGTATTCTATGAGAGGCACATTCTCTTATAAAAATGTGCTTGTTTCTCTCTTCATTTATTATAAGAAATAACAGTGCTCACATGCCAGTTTTCTTCTATTTGAACCTAATTTCATGAATCCCTGCAGAAAGCTAAATATACCTATTCAATTTGCACTTAAGAAGTATACTGCTGCATTTATAAATACTCTAGTCTTTTCTCTGTAATAGTACAGATATTCTACTTCTGGAATTAAATGTAACCCTATTTTCTTTTGTGTTTTACAAAGCTTTTAGCAGGCTTCCTGCTCTCAATTTTTTAATTATTTTTATTTTTTTAATCTTAGTGGTAGGCCACTATCTGGACTTATCCTCGAGGGCCCCGTCATAAGGCTGTTAAGCTACAGTGCAAAGACCTACTATATATCTTTTCTTTTTTTTTATTTTATTTTTTTTTTATTTTTTATGTGCCACATAATTCTTGAGCATGCTTCATAAATCCACCAAATGGCTGGTGCTCTTCCATCTGATGGCTCATCAGCTTGTCATTTTAGGAGATCCAAAAGAGAAAGCCTAGTGACTTAGGCAGGTTTGGGAGCATGCAAGGAGAAGAGAGGGCATAGTCCTTCCTTGGGCAATGTTAGAATCATAGAATCATAGAATGGTCTGGGTTGGAAGGGACCCCATGGATCATAGAGCTCCAACCCCCCTGCCACAGGCAGGGCCACCAACCTCCAGGTCTGGATCTACACAAGGTTGCCCAGGGCACTGTCCAACCTGGCCTTGAACACCTCCAGGGATGGGGTATCCACTACTTCTCTGGGCAGCCTGTTCCAGCACCTCACCACTCTTTCTGTAAAAAACTTCCCCCTAATATCTAATCTAAACCTTCCCTCCTTTAGCTTTAGTCCATTCCCCCTTGTCCTGCCATTATCTACCCTTTTAAAAAGTTGAATCCCCTCCTGCTTATAAGTTCCCTTCAGGTACTGGAAGGCTGCAATGAGGTCCCCCCGCAGCCTTCTCTTCTCCAGGCTGAACAAGCCCAGCTCCC
>VZTU01020454.1:28420-47960 GCA_013400835.1 Zapornia atra | reverse complement strand
GACCCAAGTGCAGCCCCTGACACTTGGCAGTGTTGAACCTCATTAGGTTCACCCAGGCCCATCTTTCCAGCCTGTCAAGGTCCCTCTGGATGGCTTCCTTTCCTTCTAGGATGTCGACCACACCACTCAGCTTGGTGTCGTCTGCAAACTTGCTGAGGGTGCACTCACTTCCATCATCGATGTCATTGATAAAGCTGTTAAAGAGCACCGGTCCCAAGACAGACCCCTGGGGGACACTGCTTGTCACCGGCCTCCACCTGGACATAGACCCATT
The DNA here is from genome assembly GCA_013400835.1 of Zapornia atra. Classification (NCBI taxonomy): domain Eukaryota; kingdom Metazoa; phylum Chordata; class Aves; order Gruiformes; family Rallidae; genus Zapornia; species Zapornia atra. The sequence goes on along the minus strand of VZTU01020454.1, from coordinate 47,686 downwards.
GACCACCACCCTTTGGCTTCGGTCTGTTAACCAGTTTCTTATCCACAGGATGGTCCACCCATCAAATCCACATCTCTCCAATTTAGAGATAAGGATGTGGTGGGGGACTGTGTCAAAGGCCTTGCACAAGTCCAGGTAGATGACATTGGTTGCCTTCCCTTTCCCTGTTAGGGAAAGGTGTAAAAGGGATTTTTAAGCCTTCAAATGGCAGCTGTTTGTTCTAGGTCCTATTTTTCTTTCCCAGTCAGCATCAGCTTTTATAATGGTTTTCAGTATTCCAGGTAGTTTGGTATAATCTTCCCATTGAAAATGGGAAAACAAAGGTCTTGCCATGCTGTGAGAGTCTAATGTGCCACATTCTGCATAGGAATTTACTTACATTTTAAATCTTCTTTTTCCCCTGCCTTTCCTACGTGCTAGGATCTGCTGCTGCATAGTGTAATACAAGAACGGTACTGAGGTGGAGAACAAGTGTAATAAATCTGAACCAGGTCTGCATGAGGCACCATGGACAATTTTTACTTTGTCCTATACTAAAACCTAGATGCACGATCACTGAAGAAGTATAACAAAACTTCTTGTCTACTTATTGAAGACTCCTGCTGTTGAATTGCATTGATGTAACTGAAAGCCTGCTCAGAACAAATGAACTGCTGTGCTGGAAATGTGTGCTTTTTATTGCAAGTCCTGCAACACTGGGGTTTTTTTTTCCTTATATTCTCAGCTTCTGGAGTCAGGTGATTTTAAAATGAGTTTTCTGAACATAGAAATATATATGCTTGTGGGTGTTTGATCGCTCGCTTTTTCCATACTGCTAGAGGAAGTTATGAAAATGATATTTGCTTCCTAAAGTCTCAGAAATGAGAAGGCAGACAAGAATTCAAATATGTTTGGGGTTTTTTTCTTTTGGGGTTTTTCTTGGTGTTTTGGGGGTTTTTTTTTAGACAGAAGGCTTTCTTCTTGATATATCTCCTGGTTTGTTTCTTTTGGTTTTTTGGGGTTTTTTAATCATTTGTGTGCCTTTTAACATCCAGGGTCGGAAATACTTAGGCTGCATATTGTTTCAAATTACATCTGTCCTATACACAGCAATCTGTTACACTGGCTTTTGATCTAGAGCAATATAACTGAGAGGAAAATTCTCCCTTCAAATGGACTTCATTTTCTCAAACTCTGGCAGCTTTTAAAAGGGATCTGTACCATCTCACAATGCTTTATATTCAGTTCAATTTGAGGTGTTTATTTTCATCCACCACTTTATATTATTTATTGCTCCCTTGAACAAAGCAATACATATTTCTTTCTCAGCAGAGGAACAACCGGGCTTGTTTCCAAGGCATTTTTGGATAGAAGCAAGCCATGGCTGCTTGCAGCCGTGCAGAAGAGACTCTCAGCTACACCCTTATCAGGATAGGTTTGTGGTTATTAACTTAAGGTGCATCAGTGACCTGCTTAATTGAGAAATTCAAAAGGGGAAAAAGCAGGCCCCTGCTTCATTCATTCTGTATTTTTTTCCCCAATGAACAGCTTAGAAATAAACCCAACATTGTCCAAAAAATGGCTTGAAGTTACTATGAATGCAGACAGGAATTGCTATGAATAATGTGTTCACTGGACAGATATTGTTATGAGGAAGAAAAGGACTTGCATACTAGGAAGGAATAAAGGTAGTAACCTGCAGGTAATTACGTGCTATCTGAAACTTATTGCCAGTACAGAAAAGAGTCTATTTTTGGTCCACATGTAGTGCTTTGTTTAGTAATTTAACCATCAGCCTTTTGATGTACATTGTATGCCTCTAGCAAGACGTTCTAGCATCCTATTTGCCTCCTTTGTTAATGTAGCAGCATATCAGGTTGAATGCTTCAGGAATGTTTCTGAAAGAACTGCTAAATCTCTTTCTTGGACAGGCTGCTGTAACACCTCTCTATTTAGTGTATAATATCCACTTTGAGTCGTTGCTACAAGTCTCATTATTTTATAAGCCTTCACTGGCTATGTATGGCATAGCTTTAAGTAGCTGATGTTTCAGTAGTCCTTCTCTATCAGCTTTTTTTTTTCCCTGCTGCATATAGCCTCTCTGTATAGTATATAAATACAGATTATCACCATTTTTTTTTCCCTTATCTGAAACATACAGCAGAAACAGAGGTGTCTGGAGAGCTAAAAACGATTAGAGGCACGGAAAAGACTTCTTTAAGAAGACAGACAGAGAAGATTAATACCGCTTCATGTAGAGACACAAGGCCATGCTAGAGCTACACTAAATGTCAGTGTTACAGGGAAGGCAAATTGTGTGCATTTTGCTTCTCTCCCAAGTAAGAGCAGAAGGATTTAATACAGCTGTCAAGTTACAATGTAATATATATAAAAATGCAAGGCAACACCTTTCTAAAGAACATCAGTCAGGGAAACCCTTTGCAGCAAGGCAGCAGTGACTCTCGGGCCTGCCCGTTTTTACACCGTACTAAGGGCCTGATGTTGCCATGTGCTTGCAGTGCCAGCAGGAATGGACTAAGTGCTGGAGCAGAGAGGTGCTGCTGGGTGAGCCATGGGAGGGACTTCCTGGGTGATGGTCTCTGGTAAACATCTGGATGGACGGCTTGTCAGAACACCTTCCAGTGTGTTCCCAAAGGCTGCCCACATGCACGAGCAAGTCATGCACCTCCATGTCTTCATGAGCTGCCATTGCTTTCAATAGCTGCATGGCATGGTGTCCTGGTTCTGGCCAGGCCGGAGTCAACCTCTCCAAGCAGCCAGCACAGGTGAGATGAGTTAGCCCAGGCTGTTTTCCACACCACCTGATATCACTGCCCCATAAAAGGGGCTGGTTGGGGAAGGGGCACTCCTGGCTGCCTCCATGGCAGTCTGAGTGTGGCTGAGGTGTTGGGTCAGTCCTGTCTGTCATCATTGGGTTGGTAAGGTACTCTGTGTTACCACTGGGTGTGAGTGTAGTTGGCTGTTATTGTTCTACTTTCATGGTGATTTTGTCAGTAAACTGTCCTTATCCCAACCCATGGAGGCTCTATTTCTTTCTCCTCTGGGAGTAGGTGAGTGGCATGTGGTGCTCAGCCACTAGTTGGGGCTGAACCACCACACGTGTCCAAAGCATGTAGCCCCATTCATGCCAAAGTATGGTGTACCCCATCACCTGGCTTGGTGCCCCAGCACCTAAGTGATTAGAGGGTGCTGTGCTGTTCCCAAAATTTTACAGGCCTGTTTTTGGTGTTCTTTGGCATCACAACCTTGGCAGTGCCTATCCTCCAGTTTGTACCAATGTGAGGAGATGGTTTCCCAGTTGCTTGAGCAAGACACCTGCACCCCAGCTGTGTCTAGGTAGCATGTTTGCACTGGCCACCACAGTAGTGACCTAAAGGGTAGGCAGGTTCTGAAGCACTGCTGACTGGCTATTTCCAGAAGCAGGGATTTTAGTATAGGTAGATGAGGTGGTCAGCAGTGACCTGGTGGATATGATACTTTGATAATTCTTCAGGAAGTGCTAGAATTGGATGTGAAGAAACCGCTAGTGGTCCTTCAGTAGCAGAGTCATAGTGGTGTGCCAGCCTGGCTGCCACTGGAGTTGCTTTTCCTTTCCTGGGGAAGAGGCAGGCTCCAAATTCCCTGGGGGCTGTCGCGTTCCTGTTGTTCAAAGTCCTTTGATCCTGGCATTTTCCAGGTTGCAAAGTAACTTCCCTCATTGGGAATGGTTGAGCTAAATTTTGTTTTGGAGATGTGGTGGCAAGCACACTTACCCCAGACTTCATTCTGTGCTGCTACAGCGTGGTCTGTAATTTTATCACATAAATCATTAGTGTTGAGAGCTCTGGGGCTGTTCCATTAAGGTTTTGCAGGGTAAGGAGGGAAAAATAATTTTTTCCAGGGGACAGGGTGTGGGGGGAGGGGCACATGTTATGCATTGTTTGCATTAACAGGATTACAGAATGTTAGGCGTTAGAAGGGACCTCAAAATATCATCTAGTCCACTCCCCCATTGCATTGAGGAATCTTGAATGTAGAAGCCTACAGAGACTTAACTTCGGACAAGAGGTGGGGGAATTATAATGACATGCAATCTGCACATTTTTCTTTCTCCCAACTGTCTAAACTAACACTACTGTTTTCTTTGTGTCTCTCCTATTATAGGCTTAAGTGCTTAATCTAAAGCTTAAAGGCCTTAATATGACTAAATTGAGAAAAGTCCATAAGGAAATACAGCTCTGCTTTCTTGAAACAGTATTTAAAGGACCAAACACACAGACCTCCCACCTCGCAGTTTTCTGTCACAGAGAGAATGAGTGTTCTGCACTCATCTGGCTCTGTGCTGCCAGCACACCTGGCAGATCTGAAGGTGGGATGTCTTCTGAGGAGAGGTAACTCTGGCAATCCTAATGGTCTTGGGAGCCGTGGGGAGAAAGGTCTCCCTTGGATTATGTGGAGCTAATGAAACTTTATGTAGCTTTGCCAGTCATAGCTCTACAGCTTCCCAGCTTTGTTAAATTCCTTGTTAAATCCAGAGGGATTACCTCACCCCATTTCAGATCTGTAAATATGCTGCATTGTAAATACTCTCTTGCTTTGCTGCTAGAGGAGAGGTATCACACCTCTTTTGTAGGCAGTGTGGATGGGTAGAAGACATGGATGAGCACCAACTCAGGGACCAACCCTAGGCCCAGCAGAGGAAATGCCAGCTGGGCTCAAGGCCAGAGTCATTGCTGACCAAGGCCAAGCCCATCAGGAATGGTCACAGCACTTCTGGGAATCACATTTAGGAGAAAAAATCTGCAGAAAGCTGCTTTTTGCTCCCAGAGAAGGGAGCAAGAAGATGTAAGAAGCTCTGTAGACACCACAGTCAGGGAGGCAGGTGCTCTGGGTGCCGGACAGATTCCCCTGCAGCCAGTAGAGAAGACCATGGTGGAGCAGGTGTCCCTCTGCAGCCCATGGAAGAGGACAGGGAGCAGAGACCCCACCTGCAGGCTGTGGAGAGGCCCCGTGCTGTAATGGGTGGAGACATGCAGAAGATGTTGTGACCTGTGTTGGAGCAAGCCTCTGGCAGGACCTGCAGCCCATGGAGAGGCCCACACTGGACCAGGTTTGCTAAGGGGTGGGGCTTGTGACTTGGTGGAAAACCAGGCTGGAGCAGCCTGGTCCTGAGACATTCTATGATTTATGACTGTCTGCCATAGCAGTGACCCTGGGTGGGGAGGAAGGTAGGGAAATGAGAGAAATCGTGAAAAAAGTTAAATCCATGAAGAAGGGAGCAGTGGGAGGGATCTGGTTTTACTTCTCAGTATCCAACTCTGGTTTCATTGTGTGTGTAGTGTAATAAATTAGATGGGCTTTTTTTATTCTGTTTTGGGTCTGTTTTGCCCATGATGCTAATTGTGGAATGATCTCTCCCTGTCCCTATCCTCACTCCTAAGCCCTTCAATATATATTTTCACACCTGTCCAGCTAAAAAGGGTATTGACAGAGGGACTTTGGGCATCTGGACTCCAGCCAGGGCCAGACCACCACAGCTTGTTAGAAACTTTGCATGATTTTTTCTTTTCAAGATAAATCACATCAATAACTTCTAAGAATTTTTTTGAAAATATTTATTCTTTGGTGTTGCTGGCTATTGGTCTTGATGAATAAGCATATTGTTTTACTTATTTCAACACTGTCAGCTGTTTTCTGTTTCTATTAAGGTGCATAGAGAGTGTGGGTTTGGTCAGTCATTAATTATAATTTATTTTAATTACTGCTTGAATCCCTGAGGAAATTAAATACAAACGATGCACAGTTTAGCTATAGACCTGGCCTGTAAATACACAGAAATTCAGGATGATAAAACTGTTGTTTTCCTGTTCCTTCCTCTTGTAAGGCTTCTCCTAGTTTTGCTCAATATATTCAGGCACCAAGCACATACTCAGGAAGTGTATTCATGGGGTGATGGAAAGAACATTCTTCTGAAGTATCAGTGTGTGGTTTTGGTGTAACTTGTTTTCCCAGTATTTTCATGTAGTTACTAAAATAACCTTGGTCCCTGGAACTGTTATTGTTAAAAAACATGCCTCAAGTCTAGCAAGCTGTGGAGGTGGACCAAGGGTCTGCTTCTGAGGCAACTCCACAAGTCACCTGAGCCAGTCTTGCTGGGAGCTCTATGACTTTAGACCTCTGCTCCACGTGTTACACCACATGTTTTGTACTTTTTGAGATTACAAATATTTGTAAACTGGCAGCATAGGATAATTGTCTGTTTGGTCATGAAAGGCATTTCAGAACAATTCTTTACCAGACAGTTGCCAAGTGTCATCAGAGGAAGCCGATAGAGACAAGAAACAAAGGCAGACCCTTGAGATATTAAGTGGTGTGAGGGAATTCCCCCAAATGAAAGGTGAAGCTTCTCTGAAATGGTGCTCTGGGACTGTAAAGAAAGGAGCAGGTTTGCATGTCTTGAGGGTTTTATCCTTGATTAGTAAGACTGTGATATAAACACTATTTCCTGGTTGGTGATGTTTTGTTAGACACAGTTGGTTAAAAGAAACCTTTATCTCACAAAATGTGACATGGTGTCTTAACTTTTTTTTCCCGTGGAAACTGGCTAGAGTGGGTTTCTTGATTATTTCCAGTTTAAGCTTTGGAATGAAACTATGCTTTCTAAAGTGTCACACAATCCTTCCTCAAAGTATTCTCTTCAGATTTTTTTTCAAATGTATATATTTAATTTCATTGAATGTTTCAACATTTCAGATTCATCACATGTAAATTGCACTACATGTAATAAGGAGGTTTTGGTTCTGAAATGAAATGTCTATGAAAGCAGTGAAAGTAATTGGAATGAAATAATTTTATAGCTAACCTGACCTTTTCTATAGCAAACAAACTTCTAAAGTTTGTAGTGATGGTGCCCCACATACTACCACTCTGGCAACAGAAAGGTTAGCAAAAAGTGGTTAAATGGGGTTTTTTTGGGTCAAAATTATATTTAAGAATGCCCTTAGACCTGTCACTGAAAAAGATTGAAAAAAGAACAGAGTTGGAACAAGGAACAAAGCAAGCTTTCATCAAAGGAATATAGACACCTGTTGCCTGACCCACTCTTATCCTCTTGCCTTCTGGTATTACCATGAAAGGAAAGCATTTCAGATAGCAGGTCACTATGGCCAGCAGCTAAACTGTGACACTACAATTGTAGCTGGGTCAATCTGGGGGAAAAAAAATAATAATAGAATGAAATGTCTTTTTTATGCTGCTGCTGTGGGATGTGAAGTCCAGCACTCAAGGTGTTAGAAGGTGAGTATCCTAATCAACTTTACCAAGTTTTACCAGGAATGTGAAGGGAAAAATATAGAAGGAGAAGGGTTGCTTAGGAAAAGCAGTCAGGAATTGTACTGTTTATTACAGTAAGGAAGTACAATATACTCTGTGCCTACAGAAGAGCTGTGCATGATAATTGGGAAGAGTTCCAAAGGAGAGGAGTTTGATGTTGTTCAAGAGTTAGGCTAAGTAAAGAATATTTCATTAACTATGTTCTGTTGTGCAAGCTCCTCACCTTCAGAATGGCCCAAATACAGGACTTGCGAGACCTGACTTTTGGAAAGCATGTGATCTCTTGGAACTGCTGGGGTCCACACCTTTGATGGACTTTGCTCACTGCTGTACCTCCAGAGGTGGCACCTCTAGCATGGCATGTTGCAGGGATGGACCCAATTTCTACTGAAGATTATGAGGTCAGTTGTCTCTGTATCAGGATCCTGAGGACACCCAAAGATAGCCACCAGGTACCTTCACCCACACACCCCCACTGCTCATGGGCCAGGAGCCCCTTCTGAGCCCAGGCCCACATTGCAACATGTTAGTGGAACAGTCAATGGGCCAGTTGACAGACTGGGTTCTATAGGGTGGTGCCCAGGGTGATGAGGGTCTCCTTGGTTCCCTGCTCATGCCTTCTCATACAGCAGCCTGGTCCTGACGCTGCTCACTGATTCTGCTTTCATGCCATCTTGTAAAGTTGCATTTCTAGTGTGATTTAAAAAGCAAATGCTCTTGATCTCTACCTCAGAAGAGCCATAAGCAGTATAAAGTCTTCAGAAGCTTATTTTCTCTCCTTTTCATTCTTTTGCAGGTAAGATGTGTAAAGAAACATATTTGGATGTTACAGCCACAGGTAAGTTTAGATGTCAGAAGTTTGTTAATTGTTAGAGAAATAGGTTTCTATCACTTCTTTCCCAAAACTTGTCTAGTTTTAAGGGATGACTTACGGACATGTATGGAAAGGGCTGTATGATATGATGATGTGCAAGGGGCTGAATCTCAGCAAGGTTCCTGTAGTTCTCTCCCTGTAAATCTTGGGATCTTTGTGTTAGAGATTCTTGAAAAGCATTTCTCTGGAGGGACTTACTGGGCACTTCTGATTTTATTTTTTTTTTTAAACCTTCTTCCATCACATTAATTATTGCAAGACTTCCATCACCCTCCTCTTCTGACAGTTTTTCCTGTCCTTCAGTTGCTTTCTGCTAGCAGAAGGGGAGCTGGCCATGGTGATCTGCACTCTGCTATGCCTGAGTCACACAGGAGTCAGCCCTGTCCCAGGGGCTTTTACTGCTTCTGTAGCTCAAAGTACACTTTCATTTGGGGAGAAATGGGATACCTCACAACTGAAAGCAAGTGCTTTCCTGGCTGAGGTCTAGCTTCGCAGTGAGACAGCGTTTCCTTCAAGCCCTAGAAGGACTTAAAGCTTCACATTTCTGAAGTCTTTATAGAGGAGCTATTTTTGGTCAGTTTCAAAGGTTTTCTATGATTCCCTCTGAGTTTTCTACAGCTGATAATTACACACCTGCTTTTGCAGGCAATAGAAATATGGAAAAGCTTCAGTATATTTTTTTAAACCATATCAAAATTCCATCAACAAGTTGTGTGGGTTTTTTTGTTATTTTGCAGGGTTTTTTTGGTAACATGTCTCCTCCACAAAATATGTGATGGTGGATATGTTGAAGTAAAAACATTTTTGGCATTCTGTTTAGATAACCTGCAAAATACACCTTTAGATGCCCCAGGGTTTTTTTTATTCTATCAAAACCTTACCACAGGATTGTCTCAGCTTCAGCTGTGGGATCACATGCACTAATGAGGGGTATTAAGGTCCTCATCTCCCAGGGAAATTTGCAAAACCTTTCTGGAGAGCACATCAATGGGAGAAACAAGAAGGTGAGAAGAGGGTGATTTTATATGAGGTCTTGGTTACACAACTGTATGTGTACTGAAGGTTAGTGAAAGGGGGACAGTACTGAAGACACCTGTGAGTGGTGTTTCTTCAGCTCTGGGGGCCTCCTCTTAAAATATCTCTCTGCTGTGCCTGCGTGGTCTCTTCTTGGCAGTTTAGCTTGTCCAAATGTGGTACTGGCCTATGAATCAAGGATAGAGAAGAAACTCTTGCCCTTCTTTTTCTTTAGCCTGTGGACCCTTTTCTTTGTTCTGCTCCAGTTTCCAAAATGATTTTGGGGAGAATGTAAGGTGCATGAGAAAGCAGGGTTGAAAATCTCATTGGAAATATGTGAAGCTACTTCAAGCAGAGCCTATATCATGCACTGTGGCATCATATACCATACCATGCATGGGCAGTGTGAAGCAGGGGATCCCTTAATGCTTGGAGCTTGGCAGGGTTAGTCCTGTCAGGAATAGCAGCAATGTTAAATTACAATACAGAAGAGCTATGCCTCTGAGTACACCGCAGCAATACCGTGTTGGTACGCTATGATATTTACTTTTTTAGACTGTAATAAAAGCTAATTTTGTTTCAACAGCTGAAGGATCTGTGACCATTTTTCCCCATGATGTTATTAAAGAAAAGAATATAGCCACTACAAAAATATTTTCCCATATATTGGCAACGTTCTTTGACTGAAGTAGTGTGCGTCAGGTGAATTAATACTGGTTGTCTTGCCCAATTTCCCCCCCCCTCCTAATATTGTGGCTTTTTGTACCCACCCTTAGGAGATGCAGTCCCAAGGCTGACAGAGATAATGCAAAAGACCTGGAAGGCAAATAAAAAGCAGAAGTGACTGGCAGTAACAGAAGCTGGTAAGTACTGCAATAAAAGTGCTATTTAACCTGCTGACTAATACAAAAAGGTTATTTCTACAGCAACTAGTGGAACAATATATTTAGCAATTAAATTAATCCAAACAAATAGGGATTTTAACCCCATTGTCCTGGCTAAATTCCAGCTTAGGTAATTACATTTTGGCTACCTGCATTCCTTCTGGAGTTTCTGCTGGGTAAGTTACAGCTTACAGTGTATGTGTGTGTGTTGGGTTTGTTATGAACAGCTCTGCAGCATGTCAGCATCTGGTAAATATTACCTGGTAAAAAAAACCCCACAAAACCCAGGAAAACCCACACCAAACCACAGAGGTGAATGCATTTCAGTGGAAGTGAGGAGCAGCTGTTCTGTTGTATTTAACTAGGAAGTAGGACTTGTAGATAGATGCAGCAAACACCAGGATTGACATGTTATAGAGATGGCCATAATGTAAACAGATATGCAGCAGTTACACATACACAAACAGTCTGACAAGCTGGATTAGCACTTTCTTTCCTCCCCACCCTTCTTGTGTCAGATTTTCCTGTGCTTCCTTCTAGTGCTGAACCTTTTTCTTTAGATTTCTTTATCACAATCAGACATAGTGTGGATTTATGAAAGGCAGGTCCTGCTTTACTAATCTGAGCTCCTTCTATGACAAAGTGACCCACTTTGTAGATGGGGGAAAGGCTGTGGATGTTGTCTACCTAGACTTTAGAAAAGCACTATTTCACACAGCATTCTGGAGAAACTGGCTGTTTGTGGCTTGTACAGGTTTATGCTTCCTTGGGTAAGAAACTGGATGGCCGAGCTCAAAGCGTTGTGGCAAATGGAATTCAATCCAGTTAGTGGCCAGTCACAAGTGATGCTCCCTGGGGCTCGGTGTTGGGGCCAGTTCTCTATGTTCATCAGTGTTCTGGACAAAGGGGTGAGTGCTCCTCAAAAGTCTGCAAATTACACCAAGTTGGACAAAAATCTTGAGGGTAGGAAGGCTCTGCAGAGAGATATGGACAGGCTGAATCAATGGGTCAAGGCTAACCATGTGAGGTTCAACAAGGCTCAGTCCTGTGCTTGGATCACAGTAACCCAAACATTACAGGCTTGGGGAAGAGTGGCTAGAAACTGCCTGGGACCTGGGAGTGTTGGTCAACAGCTGGATAAATGAGCCAGCAGTGTATCCAGGTGGCCAAGAAGGCCAACAGCATCCTGGCTTGTATCAGGAACAGTGTGGCCAAAAGGACTAGGGAAATGATTGTCCCCTTGTACTGAGCACTGGTGAGGCTGCACCTTGATCTCTGTGTTCAGTTTTGGGCCCCCTGCTACAAAAAAGACATAGAGGTGCTGAAGCAAGTCCAGAGAAGGGGAATGAAGCTGGGGAACATGGGTCTAGAGTACATATGAGGAGCAGCTGAGGGAACTGAGGCTATTCAAGCTTGAAGAAAAGGAGGCTGAGGGGTAGACCTTATCCCTCTTGACAACTACCTGAAAGGAGGTTGTTGCCAGGTGGGCATTGGTCTCTTCTCCCAGGCAACAAGAAATAGGACAAGAGGAAATGGCCTCAAGTTGTGCCAGGGGAAGTTTAGGTTGGATATTTCTTCACCAAAAGGGCTGTCAGTCATTGGAACAGGCTGCCCTGGGAAGTAGTTGCATCACCATCCCTGGAGGTATTTAAACAGAGGTGTAGATGTGGTTTAGTGGTGGATTTGGCACTTCTACGTTAATGGTTGGATGTGAGATTAAAGGTCTTTTCCAACCTAAATGATTCTATGTTTCTATGTCAAGGACAGCTTTAAGTGACTGCCTGTCATGCCAGTCCATCCTCCTTGTTCACCGCCATGTAAACAGATGCACAGGGGGTACTGAGGAAAGTGTCTGGATAAACCAGCTTTGAGACAAAGAACCCTCTCTCAGTGGCACAAATACTGCCCAGCCCTTTGGGAGATTTAGCTGAGACTGGCACATTTCTGAAGCCCTTCTGGGGAAAGGCAATGAAAGACTGAATTCAGATCTAGCTTATGTCTCCTACTGAATCTGATACAAAGCAGTCTCTGGCTTTGATGCCATTTTGAAAGGCCAGAAAAATATCACAGTAATTTATTTTATTGATTATAAGGTCATTTGGGAAAGGATCTGCCCTGTAAAGCTGAAATGTAAAAGGATGAAGCAAGGGTAATACTGTGTTCTCCATGAATCCCCCTTTTCCTATTCCATTTCAGAAAATGCTACACTTTGGGAGATGACAAGATGATTAAACTGAACCTAGCTTACAGTGACCAGGTCAGAGTCCTTTTTCCCACTCTGCTTTTTGATGGAGCCCAAGATAAGGCTCACTTTTCCAAACGTGAGGCACCAAGAACCCATCCAGATCAGTCACATATGAGATGGAAATGGGTAAACACGCTGGTATTTGGATGGGGAGCCAGCAGGGAAATTCAGAACCATCATTTTAGTTGCAACCTTGGGACAGTTTTGCCAAAACACATGCAGCCTGTTTTTATAACCTGGACTTGGGAACTGTGTCTTCATGGTACTACTTGCAGAAAGCGAGGACACCTTCAGTTTCTGCTAAAGAGCTGCCTGGAGAACAGGCTGGTGCATACCCCCTCACAGGGAGCAGCCAAGAGCAGTCAGCTCATTGTTACATGCAGTGGAGTGAATGAACAGGAATAACGAGGTCTGAGGCAAAGAAGTGGTTCCTTTCACCTAGGCAAATGTTTTAGCAGCTGAGCAAAACACTTAGGGTCCTTGGGTGAATGAATTAATAGAAATGAACATTGGCAAGCAGATTGTAATGAGCATTGCTTCTGATCACAAAGATCTTTTGGTGATTAAATCCAAAGTCTGTGAATTTTTAAAATTGTTTTTATTTGTCAAAGGGAAAATATTTTCAGCAGGATAAACAGAAAACAAATGTAGCAGCTTTAAGCTCTTCTTAACAAGTTTAATTTACTTCTGTTAAAACGATTCAGCCATCACCATTTCTCTACTACAATAGATATTTTGTGGGGAAACTAATTTGAATGTGCATGATAGATGAACTGCTCTGAAAATTCCAATTTTTATCAGCTCTAACCCTTGATCTTAATTAACTCCAAATCTGTTTCTATAGAAACCAACAATACAATCAATAAAATACTACAGCTAGCTGCTTGTATTGAGGAAATGTCCAGAAAAAAACCTTATTTTCAGGTTTTTTCATCTGACCCATTTGTGGATACAGCAAGTGCAGGCCCACAAAGACATTGCTGGACTTGATCAGGGGCCTGATTTCTGCTAGAGAAAAGAACATAGCACAGTGAAATTCCCTCTGCTGCACATGTGGGTAAGATGTAAAATAAAGATGGTGCCTTTCTTCTCATTGATTGACAGCAGTTCTGATGGGGACAATGAAAGGAACTACTTCTAACTTCTTCCATACAGAGAGGATCCAATATCAGTTCTATGGCAAAAAACCTCCCGTGGCTTATCCTCTATCCACAGGAAAAGGTCAAGGCAAAGTGAAGGAGTACAACTGCAGTGTCCTTAGAAAGACTTTTGGGTAACCTCCTCCAGCTGCCTGGGTAGCTTCCCAGCACCCAGTGCTTCCTACACTCTGTTCCTTTTGCACAACTTCTCTGGGAATGTGTAGACCCAGCACTGAACTGTTTGTGGTGTATAAAATCAAAAGCAATAAATCTCTGGCATCTAATTCTTAGAGCAATGCTTTGTAAGCCAAGTGCATTGCTATGACTTGTAATTTTTAGCTTTCAGAGTAGTGCACTTAGAAGTCTATTAGTGAGCACTCTGATGTACCTTGCTATTGTTCAAGTCTAAGGTTGTAGGAATGTAGCATAGCCTAAGCATATTGTTAATCAGTGGTTATGCAACATACCCTTGTTTTTTGAAAAGCAGTTTATTGGAAGAGAGTTATTTAGAAAGGAGCTATGCTCTGTTGGGGTCAGAAGGGCTGATGAGGCTTGGCATATTGTCATGGTGGAATTCAGAATAAGGGTGGACACGGGGAAATAATCATGTTACTTAGTGATATATAATGTGAAATGTATTTATGAAGTGGGATGGGTCTGGAGAGCTCCTTTGTAGGAGTCCAAAACCCAGACTATTTCCTCAGTTCAAGAGCTGCTTCTATGGATGTAAAGCATTGGTAAAGAACTGGAGCCTCTGCTAGAAGTCTCAGAACATCTAGTAACCTGAAAAGCTGAAAGCACAAGAGACAAAGTCTCCTATTTTTTTCCCAGGCAAGGTTCACACACGCATTATAACCGTGCTTCTGCGCTTTGGGCTTTTGTAAGTTAATACTTGTATTTGAAGTCATTTTAAACTGGCTTCAGTTCTGAGGGGTTTCAAGCTTATTAACATAAAGGTATCCCACTTCTGTTAGAGGGAGATCTTTGCAGTCATTTGGGTACTGGTTTATTGTAATTTTGTTTTCTCCCTGTACTAACTTCCTTAAATTTTTCCAAGGTGACCAAGCGGTAACAGCTCCAGGCTCTAGAATCACTTGACATACAGGGGGTGAGTGGAAGAAACGTCTGATGGGTACAGCTGTTTTCCAAGTACGTATCCTGCTGTATCTAGAGATAACAGAGAAAATGTCAGAAGCCTGAGGATCCTGAGGGAATCTGACACTGATAGATATTGGGTTTGATCTCATCTGTGTAAAAAAAAACCCCAACAACAGCCTCCCCCCCCAAACAAACAAACGATCTACTTGGCTACAGGCTCTGTGCTGTGTTGTCTTGGATGTCAGCGACAGGGTATGTGATCATGACCATCTGGGTCTTTCACAAGACTGACTCAAAGTTAAGTGTCATATTATTGTTAAAAATTGTGTTCCTTTTACAATGGGGCAGGGGAGGATTTGAGGGCACTGTTGCAGTGGCAACACAGTCTGCAGACAGATTTTAAGGTGCAAGTTTTAATTACCATGGAGTACCAGCAGTTAACACTCTTAGCAATGCATACGTTTAGAAAATCACATCTACTGTGGCACTGATAGCTTGCCCATCACTAACAAGAGGTAGCTCATCGTTTTTCAAGAGTTCTGAGAGGACTGTAGAGTTGGAATATGCATTTAAGAAGGGATGTGATAAATTGTCTGGAAAATTAGTTTTTTCTGCTTTATATATTTTCCCTTAGAGAATTCTCCTGGGTGTTTTTATTTAAGCAAATGAAAACTTAAAGGCATTTGTATATGTTCATGTTTCTGTGAGTGCACATATCTAGATAGCTGATTATTTCTTTTTTTTCTTTCCCCTCTCATGGAGATAGACACACAAAGTTTATGTGTGTGCATTCATGTATTACAGGTAAGGCTCATTACAGTTTCTATAATTAAAGTTGCCAGACTTTACAAGAAACTGAAAACATGGTGTTACAGCTTTCTAAAACATGAATTTTGAGAGCAGCCCAACCAGGTTTTACATATATATAGTAATTTCAACAAGAATGTTTGGTGGTTTACAACTGAAACAGGACAAAGTTTCCTTGTCTTAAAAACACTGAGTCACCAGAAGGCTATAGTATTCCTGCTTTCAGAGTGAGGCTTCTAAACTTGAATGAAGCTGGGAGTTTCAGTTAGGGTTGCTGCAGTTTTTATGTCTATAAAAAAACCCAAACAATTCCACTGTCAGTCAAACTATAAGCCTTTGAAAATATCTGATTTCTTGGAGTTCAACAAAGTTCATAAGTTTGACAGCTAAGTCTTCCAAAGCTTCTGCTCAGATGAGGCATGGTTTACTACAGGACTGAAACAACCTGCCTGGTAATTACATATGATGTCAGGCCTGAGCTCTACCAACAAAAGGAAGGATTTTATGTCCCCTCTCCAAGAAGAGAAGCCCCTGCTGGTTACCAACAGGGAAATATGACCCCTTCACAGGAATGAGGGCTAGAATTTGCTGAGGAGACAGGCATACACTGGTGACAATGTTGAAACAAGGTAAAAGGGCAAAAGCTTGAAGTAAGAGGTAGAGGAGTGGAAAAAAAGCCTGAAAGCTGTGAGGGAAGGCAATGAAGACTGCTGGGCAAGATGAGCAAGAAGGAAATAGATGGGGAAGGGGTAAAGTTTGATTGAAGAAATGGACCTTATTAATGTTCATAAATATCTTAAGTATGGGATGAGGGGGGAAATGGCCGGCCTCTTTTCAGTGGTCCGTGGAGACAGGACAAGGGGCAATGGCCTCAAGTTGGAGCACAGGAAGTTCCACACCAACATGCTGAAGAACTTTTTCCCAGTGAGGGTGACAGAGCCCTGGGACAGGCTGCCCAGGGGGGTGTGGAGTCTCCTTCTCTGGAGATATTCAAGTCTCATCTGGACGCCTCCCTGTGCGACTTGTCCTCAGGAACCTGCTTTGGCAGGGGAGTTGGACTCGATGATCTCTGGGGGTGCCTTCGAACCCCTACAATTCTGTGATTCCGTGAAAAGATTGCAAGACTGGCTGGACTAGAAGAATGGAAGTTAAACTAATGGATCAAGGGATAGGGAAAAATTATGAAAAGGAGCTAATATACAAAGGGTGGGATTATTAGAAACATCTGAAAGAATACATAGGTGACATAGAGACTGGCCGAGGGACTGGCAAGACCATTTCGGACTGGGAACTGGTGTGAGAAGGGAAGATGAAGCTGGGGAAAGCGAAAGACAGACAAGGTGAAGAGCTGGCAGAGAAGAAACCTGACCGATTTGAGAAATGACACAATGAACAAGAGAGAAAAAAAAAAAGAGACTAATAGAAAGTCATGCCATGTATTAGACACTAATTTTTGCTTGTCACAAACAAGACATAAAGTCTTGGTGTATCTTTTCCTTATTTTATTTTCTTTGTATTGGTTTCCCTTTTGTAAACTGGGGATTATTTTGTCCCCTCACAAAAGTGTTGGATGGATAAATTGCATAATGTTTGTGAAGCACTCACGTATACTAATGATGAGCACCACAGAAACACCCAGGAGGAAATTTATAATTCTGTCTTCAGAACCACATTTGTAAATGTGCAGGAAATAAGGCCTGGGGCAATACATTGAACAACAAGCAGAAAACAAAATATTGAATTTCTTTTCATTAAGTAAGCACAGTCCATTCTATGTACAAAAGGAGACAGGGAAAAAGGCTGTGGAAAAAACACACTTGATTCATCAAAGGTTGTATCATAATTCATAGAGAGAGAGCGGAATCTGAGCTGAGGCAGCACTAGCAATCTTTCCTTTCCTTTCCTAACCCTAAGAGAGTTTGTCTTTATGACCTTAATAATGTTCTCTTAGTATTTTGTGTTTGTTAATGTGTAGATATGTGGCACAAAATGTTATCCCATGAAGCTTGAAAAACACAAGAAAACAGTATGGTTTCAAGAACAGATTTCTGTTCAAGGAGCAGAAAAATAATTCCCCTATTAGAATGAGATTTGAGACATGGAACTGGAAATTATCTGGCATGGGTATACTTCTAACTGCAATACAAAACGTGCTAATCTCACTTTTCCTGCCCATCTAACCTTCTCTAGTACACCATTTCATTGAGAATTTAAAAGCACCTCTAACGTGCTAGGATGAATGAGGCAGGAGTATTCATGACAATCAGGATGGGGTTTTTTCCTACTAAGTTGTATTTTGTTTATAAGTAAACACAGAGTTTGAAAATGTCCCTTCTTTGGATGGAGTATTTGCAGTTCTGTAGGTATTGACTTAGTAGCACTACATTACCTAGCTGAGTGAGCTGGATTCCCCTGAATAAAGATATGAAGCGTGTACCTAGTGTTCTAATTAAAGCCAAAGGCTATTCATCTCTCTAATTGCAACAATGCCCTCCAGTATAATTTCATCCCAAATGTACCATTCTTCTTTTGCCCGAACAAGTGACTTAAAAAATCATCTGGAGCCTTGCCAAGCATGAAGAGAAAAATTTACAGTCTGTGATATCACACCAGAAAACATTAAGGGATGAAAAATTGAAGAGGTCAAGCAAAATGGTGATTTTTTTTTTTTCTATCAGGCTTCTAGAAGTATTGACATCTAATGCCTGAAAATTAGCGGTCATATCATTTCATTTTCCCCACAAAGTGGTAGGAGTCATCTGATAATAGGTAAAGATTTTCTAAAATGCTCTGTAACCTTTGGGGATGCTAAGCTTTTTCTTTTTGAGGGGAAAAAAAAAAGTGCAAGTGAATTAGGCCTGCAAGCAAGATGTGCAGTGAGAAGAAAGTGGCAGAGCACAGCCAGTGGAGTTCTCTGAGCACGTACAGCCAGCCTTAGGAAACAGGTTCCTTTGTAAACCAGCCAGCTCAGTGAGCAGAAGTCATAGGATTATTTGGTCTGGCTTTTACAGACCAGGCATACTCTCCAGACTTGGAATTTCTTTGCACCCTGTAGGACATAACCTGAAAATCATAAAAAGGGAAAGAGTATGTTTCTTGATTCTCTGCAGGTTGAGTTCATTACTGTCAACAATATTTTACATGTCCGATTGATTCATTTTAGCCTTAGGGCACATGCAATAGATTTTCACTGCTGAAGATTAAGAAGTAATACTAAATATCACTCACTTGGCCTAAGGACATGCACTAAGAGGCTTCTTTGTTTTTCAGTGCGCAACAATCGCCCCATTAGCTTCAGCATTTATTTCATGTGTTCTCTGGAGTGAGAATTTTCCTTCTGTGGTCTACCAAGCTAGAAACAGTGGACAGAACATTAGAAAGGAGATTAGTAGAACTAAAGATCTTTAACACCTCAGTGAGGGATAATATGCTCTTGTAAAATGTGAACCTGAATTTCTCTATCATGTGTTTTTACTGCCTCAGCTGGTCATGCACTTCTGTACCAACATGTGGAAGAGTTAGTAGGAGGCATAAAAGAGTAGTAACATTTCCCTCTGGTCAATGACTCTTTTAACGATCACACCTACCTTTAAAATGCTGAAAATTTCAGAATGTTAACACAGTCTTTTTCATGCAATTTAGTGTGTTTTTATTAAAAGAAAACAGAAAAGAAAAAGAAGACTTGGCCCATCTGAATTCTGGTTCTTCAAGGTGACTTTTTTTTTCTGTGATGGATCCAAATGGATCATATACTACTAGCAGCCAGTTCCTCATTCTCTTAGAAATTAGTTTGTGCTTTATAGTGCCATATGATGTGACAGATGGGACCAGGCATAAATGAATACAAACCTAGGCACATCTTCCAAGGATCTCCCCTTTCTCCTTCTTTTTTTT
>VZTU01020454.1:3861-28386 GCA_013400835.1 Zapornia atra | reverse complement strand
GTCTTTTTTTTAATATGTTAAGAACTGAAGCTTGAAAAGTAGTTTTCAAACCAGATTTCCTTTTGCTAGAACTTACTGAAAATCAGTTGTCTCCATTGAGTGACCTTGTGCACACCAAGAATATGATTTGTTGTTGCTACTGCTGAGTCATGGAGATTTTGTGATTCCATAAATTTATTGATATGTGTGGGGACTAAATTTCATGCTGCTTCTGGATTAGTGTGTGTCCCAGTAACATGAGAGATACAATTGGTGTCACTTAAAGCATCCTTAGGCAACTGCATGCAGGGTAGCATTCTGCTCTTTATTAGCAGTGGCAGAGGTTTTGGGTTAATGGTCATAATGCAGAATTCTGCAATGTAAAGAAGGAAGTGGCTGTATCATGGAGTGGTATGTCCTGCACAAAGCTGTAATCGATGATCCTTGCCTGTGGAGGGGAATTAAGAAAAGACACTGCAAAAGTAAGGTAAAAATAGGAGCAAAAAAAAAAAAAAAAAGCATTTTCTCAGCCTTCTAGTGAAGATTCCACCTCGGATTTCACAGGAGTCTATTTCCTATATCTCACCCTGGACCAGAGTCAGTTGTGATGGGACAGGTTCTTCTTCAACTCTGTTATGACCTGTGAGCATGCTGTGAAAATTTATAGTACCAACAGTGTTATCAGTTTGAGAGCTTTTTATGCCTTGATTCAGCAAGATACCTGTTTCTGTGTCTAGTTTCTATACCTGAGTAGTCCTATTAAGATTACTCAATCCATTTGGACACTTAAAATTAGGCTCAAACTTAATACTTTGCCAAACCACAGCTTCACTGAATGAAAGCAGCAGTTAGACTTACAGTTGGTGATTTTTGAAAGTTTCACTCAGGAAAAAAGATCAGTAAAGCTAATCTTGTTTTATTTTGCAGTGAACAATATGCTATAAAAAAACCCCACCTTAGCAGTTACTATATAAATGTGAACTAAATACAGGTTTCCTTCACTGATACTCTTTGTGCTGTGAATGTTTGATAGTGAAATGGTGAAACTTTTCATATTTGAGCAAATTGCAAGAGTGAATTTCAAGTAAACTGAAGTGTCTCCTTTAATGGAATCTGTGACCTGTTTACAATGGTGCATATGAGCCTGGAAAAATGCAAGATGGAAGAATATGCCATTCATTCTAACTAGAATGCCTTCCCTTAAGATACTGTTTCAGACCTCTTCTGCTCAGACAGATGGAGTAAAAGCTTCAGCCCAGAGCGGTGGCAGCATCATTGCATGAGTCAAGCATATGAGGGCAGGTGGCACCAGAAGTAGATTATAGCTGATTCACAGAACTCCCCTTGAACTTTCTGGTGCCAACTCCATCCCATTCCTCAGTGGCAGCAATGCATTCACTATTTCCATGATCATTTCTGGGGAAGAGTTTTGTTCATATCTTGTTAATCACACGGTTTTTTTGCTGGTGATTTTCCCTTGACTTGTTTTGACATCACCTTTGTTAAAGGAGGAGCTGCTGCATTTCAGATGAGGCAAAAAGAAAGGTGTTAGTTTGTCCTTATCTTATCCCTCTCACAAAAGAACTTGCTGCTGGATTCCACCTGAGATGATCTGATGCCACTCCCAGAGCATGCATTCAGTTTCCTTGAGTTCAAGAGTAACAATTAAATAGCATGTGTCATTTCTTCTGGAGAGTTAATGTATTTGTAATTTCCTTTTTCTCTGCTGAACTAAAAATAAGATAATTGTTCTTCGTGGTCTTGTATCATCTACTGCTCTGCAGAGAGAGAGCAATTGCTTATTGATGTAGCTCACCTGTGCTGGCTGCTTGAGGAGGTTAATTCTGGCACTAGCCTCCTGAAATTAAAGAGATCTTCCCCCTGGATCAGAGAACAGCCTTAGCTTGAGGTGCTCTTTAGTTCATTCCAACACTCTCAGGTACAGTAAAAGCACTTTGAGATCAATTTCTGATTTTCTCAAATTGACTAATTGTTTATAATGATTTGTCATATTGGGTTTGGTTAACTGTTTTTAATGGTGTATCGCACTGCTGAGCAAATTAGTCTTTGCTCATATACAGGGCATTGCAGTGCTTATTTTATAGCTTTAGAAATTTTCAAGGTAGTAAGAATATGTAGCTAATAGGTATTGCCTTCTCACCCACTAATATAATACGATTCACCTGAGACCTGACAGTTGTAATATTTAATTTTATAGCACATTATCGTTCTACAGTTAAGGGGGGGAAAACAAGAAAAAAGACAGACACACACTTAGTTCATGAGTCTTGATCTGAATAAACCAGGCACTTGTGGGTTTGAGAAAGATCAGAAAGTGCAGAAAAGGATCTGAAAGGCCTTGCAAGAATTTTGGCAGAGCAAGAAATTAACTCCAAGCATCCCATATCTAGTCTAGTAGATTTTTCATTTTCCTTCCACACTTCAGACCCATCTTTGGATATTCAGCAGGACTGCTTGATAACCTTGCATTTTGACTTTCCTGAAAGTGTCCTCCAGGACAGCATGTGTCACTGAGGCATCTTGATGATGGCTGAGTCGTGCTCTGTTTCACATTGCACTGAATCATTTGTAAACCACTTCACAAAGTCATTGCTTATTTTAAAAAGTTATTAAAAAACCCCAAACAAACAGTTCTACCAATCAGAGAGTATAGCCAATAATACAAGACTCTGGCCAAATTGTTTGCATGTGATAATTGGGAGCTAAACCCACACATTTGTTATTTTCTTCTCCTGTATTTGTTATACACAGAGTCTCTGTCTAATAGGCTGCTTTAGAATCAATATTTACAATAAAAGCTCATTCATGTGTTGTTTTCTAGTCCTTGACAAGATGACAAAAACATTTAAAATAAGACAATAAGGAATTCAAAGTGTCAGTATGACTTTTTCAATCAATAAGATTTCTTGGTAAAATGCATTAATCCTTCAGGACATACTATTTTTACAAATTCAAGCACTTGTCTGACATTCAGTTAGTGTAACCAGCAAACTTATGGAACATTTCTATTCCCCCCCAAAAAAGATAATTTCAGTGAGGTTTGGACATCTGTAATCTGGGGCACTCAATGTATTATACAGAGCCTGAAAACTCAAGGAGGTTTATTGCAGTATTTATTTAAACTGATCCTTAAACAATGACTAGTAGTGTCCCATCTGATGGCTCCAATAATATGCTAAGATACCACAGAAAGGGTGTGAGAAGTGGAGAAGACCAGAGCAGAATAAGATAGTAACCAGAATGTACAAATATTTTCAGAGAATCAATTAACATTATCTCTGTGCATCCTACACCCAAAGTACAGTGATTATAAACCCAACAAAAAATAAAGATCTGAAGCCTTCATTCCTGTTGGATATTAAACTGGACTCTCACTACTTGGAAAATCTCTGTGCTCTAAATAGCGCACCGTCTCCATGGCAATGTGCAGTTCAGTTTTTAACTTTTCACACATAAAAATGGTAATTTATTTGTTTTAAGCACTCCTGCAGTTGTCATAGCTATGAAAGCCTCAGGATTGGGCACTTTCCAGGAGCAGTGGAGCGGTCAGGTTAAAGACTGGGTTAACTGCCAGGAAGTGCCCGACCTGAAGGTCATTATTGTCTAATTATAATATTATTTCCTGTCAGCTCAGCTTGTGAAGTGGCACTCAAAGCATTAGGCAGTCAGCACACTCAGAGCACTGAAAGAAATTTTGTTTCTTTTGTTCTTGATGTTAAGGACTTCTCTGTAAATGAATGCAGCCTGTGATGAAGTAGAGGCATAATAAATCCTGTGCCTAGAGTGCCTGACTTTCACAGCTACTACAGTAACAACCTTTTCCTTTTTTCTTCTTGGGTTTTTTTTTTTTTATTTGTGATAAGGGTACACATTGTCATCTCCTTGAGGAAGCAAGGCAGTAAGTTTATACTTTCAGCATTCTTTCTGTATTGTTTAATCCTTTGATTGCTTGGCTTTCTGCTGTAAAATTCATTGGCCTTGAGACTGTCAGAGCCCTGCCTGGCAAAGTGCTAAACATTTTGGTTCCAATCCAACAGAGCACTCAGACAGATGTTCAGCTTCAAGTATGCAGGTAATTTTTACTGGAGACTAGAAAAAAATCTCTTGGCCTGACCTCATAGCATTCTGTGAATTTTCTTAACTAGGACTGGAGCATTCAGTACCTATGGAATTTAAACTACAGAAGAGCAGTTCCTAAATTTTAAGCTCTAAAAAGAGCTTGAAAGAAAGTTTGGCTAGTAATGGGATTGTTTGTCATCTTTTACTGTTAAATAGGTTCATACAACAGAAATTATGGTACTGCCTGATGGTTTAGGAGCAAAGGAAGTGGGAAAGTTTACTTTATATATAAGCTTAGGGTTGGTTTTTAAGATGTATGTGTTGTAGATAAGAGGGTTAGTTTATTCACACTAAAATGAACTGCATCAACATAACTCTTGTTACCATCTCCTCAACTGGAGTGAGCTAATGCTCACTAATGTGTCGAAGCCACAACAGCGAATATATTCCTACTAAGTCCAAAGGGTGTAAAGAGCTTGTATCATGCTTAATTGTCTCCCTGAATCAGTCCTTGGACAGAGAAGGACCATAGCTTGCTTTCAAAAGATTTGTAGATTATGTTGAGTCACAATGTATAGTTAAGGGAGGTTATTATTTTGTCACTGTTTCCTACAATGTCTTTGGGTTTTTTGTGTGGGGATTCCCTGACTGTGAATCACAGATCGGCACAGGCAACTCTTCTCTGGTCTGCATAATTTGTTTGGAAAACTAAGAGGTGGGACACTACGGTTGGGAAAGGATTGATAATAGTGTTAACTATGAGTACTAGTAGCACCAACCATCAGGAAACAGATTACAGAGCAAGCAACACTGCAGAACAAATCACATCCATGGAGTTCAGTGATTCCCCATCCATTGCCATCACATTATGCAGGTTTCTTTTGTTCTCCCTTAGGCGGTCAGTCTTCAAAAGCCAGGAACATACATCTTTGGGAGATAAAGTTACAACAGAATTTTGAATAAGCTGAACTTGGAAATGCTTCTGGCTTAGTTAGCAGAATGATGTGGTGGCCTTGGAAATGACACACTGCAGGCTGGCACTGCAGAAACAAGGGTGCAGGAATAGAATAGTTTTGAACATGAAGGAAAATGATGGAGGAATGGCTTTGAAATGCTTACTCATCCCCTTCAAATCTTCATGATGGAGAGCAGAGGTGTATATAAGCTTTAAAGAAAGGTATGTCCCAGGATGTTTACTTTTATTGCTATAAGTAGCTCACTGGAGCACCAATCCAAAGGCTTCTAGACTTGGAGGGAGATTTGTCCTTGTAACCGAGTAAAACAAGGAATCTGGTTTAGTCCAATACTTTTTCTAATACAAGTATGGCTAAAGACAGAGCTTATAGGAAGTATTATTTGCATATGGGAAAACAAATTTATTCCTCCTAAGCAGACATACACCATAAAACCTTCTTGTAAGGCTGGAAGGGACATTTGTAGTCCATAAGTTCTTGTATCCTTTTTTTACAGTATTTCTAAAGAAAAACCATAAAAATCCTCTAATAAATGAACTGACCATGGATTCACTGGGAATGCTGATACATTTTCTGTACTAGTTTGGGTTTTTAAACTATGATGTTGTCCTTAAGTTCTCTGACACCAGAGGTCATGACTAATATTTTCCTCATTTTGTCAACTTGTTCTATTAATGACTTAGAGAAACCATGGCCACCCCTTTCTATTCCGAAAGATATTTCTGCACTCTAGTTCCTACTACATTTGTTATAATACTATGAAGCAAGTCTGAAGAGCTTTACAAAGACATTAAAACTGGTAGAAATCATCCTTTTGCCTATAATAACAGAATCTGGCATTTAATACATTGGAATAGCCAGATACCATCAAGGAGCTTTCTGAAAACAAACTCTCTAATCTATGTCCTTTACAAATAAATAAACAAGAGATCTGGTCTTCATTCTTGGATAGATACAGTGAAAGGACATATATGCAAACAGATTAAAACAATATCAGAAAAGCCAGAAACAAGCTATGTCTTTTAAAGGCATCCACTGGATTTAATGGTTGTGGATAGATGGTATGAGAAAATTGGCATGAACAAAATAGAGATGGTTCCATATCAGCACACAGAGACTTTTAGGATGCTTTTCATTGCAAGATACCATTCATGTACGTCTACTCCTCTTTTTCTAGGGGTTCTGAACAAACATTTGTATTTCTACAGACATGACCATCACATAATTATTTAGGAAATGTTGCAAGGGAACATGCATCTCTGGCACGTTCACCATGTTTCCCACAGCCAAACTGGTGGCCTTGTGCTCACGTGAATGCTTGTAAAATCCATATTCATAAGTAAATCTTGTACATAGAGTGGCAGAGATGTGAAACCTAGTTTTTTGTTATCTGTCGCTATTCCTCATAGCAACAGGGGGAACATCTCCTTCCTTTCCCTCCCTTGTCCATGTTGCAGTATGCATGCATATTTACAGACAAGTGAAGTAGTTGTGATGAGTCCATGCCAAGATGTCAGTCAAGGACCCGGGAAACCTGCCAGAAAACCTGTTCTTTGTTGGGCTAATTAACTCTCTGCATATCTGTAATTGTCCCTATTAGTTAGGGGCACATGTTAGGAGCAGCTCAAAAAAGGTGGTTGTAGGGAACCAGATAAAAGGGAACTTCAGGGACCACCTGTATTTGAAAATATAATCAGAAGGATTAACCAGAACAGCAGTAAACTTGGTCAGGCACTCAGCAGTCAAACCTGTGGTGGTTCGCATCACTCTGAGTTATTGCTATGTGTAAGCTTGACCAGCTGGCAAGATTGTGAATGTGCTCATCCCTCTTCTCACCCATTGCTCTGTGTGGTGCCAGGTAGCATATGCTGCAACATCATGGGATTCCCCATGAAGACATGCCCTCAAGTTCCAGGCAACTGTTAGTGGCAGTTGTAAAAAAAAGGCATCATGGGCACTTTAGTATCCTGACCTGGTACAAATGCTAATGGCAGATGCTGGTGGCCTCTGGTATGAAAATAGCTGTCTGCTCTGGACAAATGTACTGGGAAAAAAGGAGCATCAAATTCATTTTCTACTGATACGTGTGTGAATCAATTACAACCCACACAAAGCAAAACAAAATGGGCTATGAATACGGTAAATCACCATTTCAGTTTGCAAGCCACCAAAATGGTCACAAATCATTATGATCGCTCTTTACCCTTCATAATTACAGTTGTGAGTTTGATTCAAACCTCAGTGAAGTCAGACATACGTAGAGATTTCAGTGTGCTTTGGATAGGATGAAAGATAATCTTGTGTTCCATAAAGTGAAATGTGTAATAGGCTTTGTCCTGAAACATTAATGTATATATATAACCCTCCTCACATGGACAGTTCCACTATATGAACATATGCAGCTGCATACCCTATCCACCCCTTACGGGAGCAACTCAAATTCTGTTTCTTGACTGTCATCTTTGGTTACTTATTTGTAGCTTGAAAATTAATACAAGTATTAATACAGAATATTAACAGAAATGAGGCAATTTATAAATGACTCCTTTCTCTGAATGTTGCCTAGAAATTTATAACTCAAGGCACTACAACCATAGAAATGAAATTAACTGCCCACTTGCATGATTCACTAAACATATTTCCACAAAACATACTCGTCTTTCCTTCATTGCAAGCATATTTTTTCTGACCATATAAAAGTGTCCCTGCTTAGACCTTTCCCAATGCTTAGCCAAGTTTTACAAGCATCTTATGGTCTCAGAAGCTTGCTGCTGACTCCTTGATCCTCGTGTCATCATGGATCATAGAATCATAGGGGTTGGAAGGGACCTCCAGAGATCATTGGGTCCAACCCCCCTGCCAAAGTAGCTCCCTAGGACAGGTCACACAGGGAGGCGTCCAGATGGGTCTTGAATATCTCCAGAGAAGGAGACTCCACCCCCCCCTGGGCAGCCTGTCCCAGGGCTCCCTCACCCGCACTGGGAAAAAGTTCTTCCACATATTGGTGTGGAACTTCCTGTGCTCCAACTTGCGGCCATTGCCCCTTGTCCTGTCCCCACAGACACTGAAAAGGGGCTGGCCACTTCCCCCTGCATCCCATACTTAAGATATTTATGAATATTAATAAGGTGTCCCCTTGGTCTTCTTTTCTCAAGGCGGAGCAGTCCTAGCTCACTCAGCCTTTCTTCGTAGGGGAGATGCTCCAGGCCCTTAATCATCTTCTTAGCCTCCTCTGGACTCTTTCCAGCAGATCCCTGTCTTTTTTTATACCAGGGAGCCCATGTTTTGTTTGGTTTTTTTTTTCAAAGCCTGTCTAAAATGTTGCATGACAGTCTTTTACTACACATTCAGCTGGCTCAGAATTTTAGCACGTGAAACACTGGTGTTGGCAATACCAATAAAAACAAAATGTGAGGATAAATGTGCTTGTAGAAGTCAGCCATGGCATTAAGTTGTGTTCAGTCACATGCTCAGTCAAAAAGGATAACCCACCGCACACTCAGAACACAACACGTCCTTCATCAGCCATGAAAACAGGGGTAACCACAGAGGGGCCTGTTACTGCCCTACATATAAATCAGGACCCACTAGAACATTTATAATAAATTTTCTGGTGTCTTTAGTGGGTGGCATTTCTTTAAAAAATTCCCCCTTTCTTTCTCTTTCATTCCCCCAAGGCATGGCTTATATTTTATAGCTTAGGAATAACAGGCTATGATTAAATTTGTATATGGGGATTCTTAAATCTTAGATATGGAAAGAAAAAAAAATAAACCAAGAAAACATACAGTGTTTAAAATGTCTTTTTTCTGCTTTTACATTGTGACTCAGATTCATGATGCCAAATCATTTCCATTTTATCAGACTGACCACTATGGCATGGTGTGTTACAGGTATATTAGATACACACTGTCATTATGTTTAAGATGTCAGGAGTCACAGAGATTAAACTTCACTCTTTGTACAGAAAGTACTGTCTTGACTGCTGCACAACTTGATGCTTAGACTATCTACATATGCAGTACACTCATACCAACCTTTTGCAACAAAACCCAATCTGAGCCAATTTTAATTCAGTGAGAACTACCTCACCCATTCAAACCCTGTATTAATTAGGCTTAAACCCGCTCTTGTGATTTGACAAGGCAATATGTTCATTGAAATCACTTTCTTTAACTCAGTATTTCACCTCTTGGTGTCTCCAATTAGTACTTAAAAAAAGAACACAGCAAAAATGGAACATTACTGAATATAAGTATTTTCCACTGAAATATGTATGCTTGTGATAGAAAATCCTACATCCTTCAGACAGAACTGAGGTTCACTGAAAATCTTTCTGCATATAGATATATAGAACAGAATTTGGAGCTCTTTCTGCAACCTACAGCCTGTACAAATACATAATAACCCCCTTATTTTAGTCACTTAAAATTGTTCCTTTGTTCCCTATATTTCCTTTGCCCCCCAACCTCATCTGTGTAGTGCCAGTGATCAGTCAGTCAGTCTCACGGTCCTGCAAAAGCTAAAAGGTACAGGGAGAAATAAAGACAGAGCTGGCAACATCTTTGAGGCTCCTGAAGTGGATCCATAGGCCAGGTGGTGCTTCCTGCAATACCAAAACTTTTAGAAGTACTTCTCTTCCCCACCTGTGTATTTGGGCTCAGCCCAGAAACCTTCAGCGAAATCTGTGAGTAGTGAGTTTCCACTGATTTTGAAGGAGCCTGTCTTTCAGGTACAGCCCATTAGGTCTCTTGTTGTGAGACTAAATTCTCCCGTAAAGGCTTCAAAACTTACTCATTTTATGTCACTTTAATGAAGCCTGTTGTGGTTTAACTGGATGATGGGTGAAAGATTGCTTCATTAAATCACCCAGTCTTTACAAAGTGTTACAGCACACGCAGAGCAGTCACAACCCTGCTCTGACAAATCAAAGCCTAATGAGTGACCGAAAATATTACAGGTATGTCCTGAACTAGGGAACTTGTTATTGTAGCTGTCTGTCTTATACAGTAGTTAGGAGTGCTCTGTCCCTGATTCCCATACCTGTGGTTAAAATTGCTTTCTTTTTTTTTTTTTTTTCCATTTCCTAATAGATGACATTGCACTTGAACAGTAACATCAATACCTAATCTGCTGGCAGGGTGGGCTGCCTTAAACTTGACTCTGTACCCACGCTACCCAGACAACACAGAAAGCAAGCTGGAATTGCCCTCTGCTGATTTTCCATTCCCAGACTGCTGAGGAGGTCAGGCTGAGCTGCCCCACAGCCGGATGAACTGCGGTGTGAGTACTGAGTAAACCTTATGCAAGCTGTCCTGGCTTGGATGCACACACATATGCTTCATGTGACATTGCAGTGGCACTGCTTTTCATTCCTCTTTAGACCAGCTGGTTGGAACATACATTATTAAAAAGGATAGATCTTCCAGTAGACTGTGCTGTCTCTTGTCAGGAGTTCAGATCCAGTTTTGTCCAAGTACTCATGTATGGAGGTAGTCTAACTTTGCTTGAGGTAAGCATTCAATAGGGAACTGAGAGGGAAAGATGCACTCATTGGGAAGGGACGTGGAATGGGCAGAAGGTGAGGATGGTGAGGGTCTGTAGACATTTGAGGTACCACACATGCAATCTGTGGGTGATAATGTGAGGGAAAGTTTTCCCTTTATAGAGCCAAGGTGTTGTCAAAGCAGTGTCGAGTTGTTGGATAAACTCCTCCATATTGCCCAGAACTCTAATCATCCAGCAGCTTAGTCAAAATTTTTGTCTGCTCATTTAACAGCCAATTCACAGATTATACATTGTTTCCCCAGATCCTCATATTCTGTTGCTTAATGCCTTGGGTAAAAATTAGGAAGGAAGTTCTAGCAAATCTTGATGTATCCTTTTTTGCAACAAGTGCAGAAGACCACTGTGTGTGAGGCCTCCCAACTGGAGGTTATGTTCTTTCATGCCCCCTGAGCCTGAATTTGGAAGCAATGAAGGTTCAGTGACTCACCTCTTAGTGACAAGGGTTCTGAATTTCTTTGATGAAAAAAAAATTGATGGGATTTTAAAGATGAAAGTTCAGACTCTGCCATCAGTTTAATTGGATTTGGCCATGACCACTTAAACCTTCATTTGTAATAGGAAAGGCAGGTTTAGGGTGATTTTAATCATTCCTAAAACTCATAAACATAGGGGGAAAAAGTTTCTGCTGTAGGTCAGTGAAAATCAATGATCCAAGGAACAGCTTAATGAAGACTACCCCAGCTGCTCCTTGGAAAGGAAAAAGAAAACAAACTAACAAAAATACACCTGATATGTTTGAAGTTCAAAACCTTATTGCTGTGGAAGCTTTTAACTTTTTCTTTTGTTTCCAAATACCAGCTGAGGCATCCATAGCTATCAATTTGTTTTCATCCTATACAGTGGCTTTAGGTATAATTAGAGGACAGTGGCAGTTAAGGGGTTTGTTCTCCCCTGGGACACTTCAATGGGAGTACAGGCTCCCTCAATTTGTGTTTCATCCTTAATTGCTTCTGAAATTACTTTGATGTGTGTAAAACTAACTGTTTCATGTGTCATGGAATCATATTCTTGCTCAATGTATTGCTGCTTATTTTTGGACACAGAGCAGTGAAATTTTGCATAGAGATTTATTCATGTTGCCAAAAGGAAAAAAAAAAGAAAAAGAAAATCTGTAAAATTTCCTAGGGAATACATTTTTGCAGTTAGCAGCACACAACTGAACTACTGTAGTGGAACAACAAAGTAACTATGCTATCATGGTTCTACTGATGGGTAAAAGAAGAAAATAATCTAAGATCTGTGCCTTGCTCTTCAACAGCCTTCTTCTATACTAAAAATAGTTCATTTGGAATGATTTCAGTTACTGAGGCATGAAGCAGAAAGACCTATTTTAGGGAAATTAAGCAACAATGTTGATAACTGTTAAAATTACTCATAGGTTGTCAATACAGTACACCTGAGTTTGCAGGTGATGAATCCCTGGACACAGTCGCAGGCTTTCAGTACTTTTTGGTTAAGTGAGGTTTTTCTGGGGTTAGGCTGTTGTGAGGGGGGAATTCAGGATTGCTTCTAGATGGATACTGAAGCATTCTCCCTTTTGGACCCCTGCAGCCCTGCCCTCTTAATTCCTGATACTGGAGCAAGGAAGCTGGCATAGATCAGGTAATGCTAGAGTGCACTGTTGTGCTCTTCCACCTTGATTGATGCATTGCTAAACAGCCTCTTTCCTGGTGAATCATGCTACTGTAGGAACACATATCTTTGCCAACTGTATAATCCCCACAGGGATGAGAACAGCATGGGAGTAATACCTAATTAAAACCACAATGAAGTAGGTCAGCTAATATTTCACAAACAATAGCAAGTGCTCTAATTGTTAATAGTTTAGAGTTCCTGTATTTACTCTGTGCAACAAAAAAAATGTATGTTGCCTAGAAATGCAATGAAAATGCAAGCAGAATACACATGCCACAGCAGATTACAATTATTAATATTCATGGCCTCCAAAAAGTGCTATACCTTAACTCCTGACAATACATTTGGCAGTGAATTAATGCTGTTATTCCCCTCCTTTTTCAAGACTGTGGGAGGATGGCTAGGAGAGGGTTAAGTAGGGCCAGGTGAAAGAGCAGAAAAGAAAGTCCTGCTTTCAGTCACACACACAAAAAAAGAAATGTTATCCTTCTCTCAGATGCTACAATTGCTTATAATATCATAGGACTATTTTCAGAAGTCCCAGATTCAGACTTCAGCCAAGACTTCTGGGGCCTACTCATCTGCAAAAATGAGATATGATCCTTTTCTCTGAGTTTCATCACCTTTTTGTTTTCATCCTAGGGTGAAGGTAGCAAGAAAAGTAACAGCACTTTAAATTTCAGTGGGATAAGGAGGTACAGTGATTGATTAAATTTTTTAATAATAGTATTCAAAATGTTAATGTTTTGAAACCCTCAGAAAGAACATGCACTATTTGATTAATTGTTTACTATGACTAGCTAAACAAAGAAATACCTAGAGACTTCACAGAGCCAGATGACTCCATTACGCTGGAACATAGCGAACACTTTGCATCAGAACATCTCTATCCCCAAAGTCATACAACTTAACCAAGAAGGCTTCATATGAGAAGCAGGTTCCCTCCCTTAGAGCTGCTACTGTGAGCCCCTGTTTCAGGGGAGAGCTTTATTTGAGCTGAGCACAAGCATTTAATGTGAAAAAAAGCCCCAAACTTTTATTTTCATTTATAAATGCTAACAAATCAATCTAGGACAAGACACCATAAGCTCTAGATCAATTTTTATACATCTGTATACATATAATGACACCTCAGCACAGTTTTGCATAAGGTTTTCTCTTGGTAGAGCTTTCAGATAGTGGGGAGTTATAATCACACACTTCCAAAACAGAAATTTCCCCAATTACTAACTCACTAAAGACACCTAACCTTCGTGAGTCCTCTCCCCTTAAATACACTTCATAAGTGCTGGGTCTTTAAATAGAGGGGGGGAAGGTGGGGAAGGAAGTAATCTCTGGGTTTTTAGGAAGTACCTAAGAGGCTTACAACTATCTGGGATAACCTTTTCCTTTCTAGCCAGCTCCTTCTGGCATTTTGACAAACTTCTTCATGCTTTTCTTTGTAGGAGGTTTTTAAGCCCTTCTGCAGATCTAGCACTTTGGTTGTAATGTGATGTTTTTGGAGTCTGATGATCGTACTGTGGCTGGAGAAGTTTGTTTGAAACAAAGAAAAAAACCACTGCAAACCCCAAAAGCAAAAACCAAAGAAGCTGCCTTTGAAAACTTGAAGGACAGAGTTTGATGTCTCTACTGCTTAGCACTTGATGACTCTATATGCCTAATGCAGATTTTATTTGGAAGGAAATGGGAATTGAGCCTCAAAGGAGCTGTGACATGTTGGAGCTTGCTGTGTTCTCAAGATGAAGGAAGCCTGCATTGCACCAAATCCACACCTGACCTTGTAGTGATGGCCACTGAAACTCCTAACAGGTGCCATGAAGGTGTGTTTTTAGTTAGAAGCAATCAAAGCAGTCTAGGCTTTGGGGAGGCGTGTATGGGGTTTTTTCTCTCTTTTCTGTATGGGCTGTAGGTGTTTGTTCTGGTCTGATGGATTGCTCTCTATGTCTGGTGGTATTGGTAGCAGTGTGTTATACTAGGTAGTATAATTGAAGTAAACATGGCATGAGTCATCTGAGTGGTTATGTATGCAGAGTAGGGCTTTAAAGTAAGTTCTTGAAGGGCAAGACATACAAGGAATACAGGTGATTGCTTTTCTTTATGTGGAGAAGAGAGTTTTGCTAGAAATTGGTCAAGGGATTCACCATCTCTTTAGTGACCTGAAGTTACAGCTTTGGTCACTGTCTATTCCCCCAGTATTTGGTCTACCAAAATAAGAAACTTCCTAATGAAGGAGGGGAAAGCAGCGACTATAGAGTTGGGTTAGATTACCTACCCAAGCTGGAGGCTGAAACTGGTCCACACCAGTAGTGACTGAGCTGTCATTGCTCTCAGAAAGCACAGGCTATAACTCCTTTAGGACTGGCAGCAGTCCTTGTGATGGACTGCCCTGACCCTGCAAAACTCCTACAAAATTGCATATGTGGCAAGCCAGTCTGGATCCAATGCTGCAGAAAGCTTATGCTGGAAAGAAAGATGTATTCTCTGAAACATGACCAGGATGAGGCAGGAGGCATGTGCCAAGCAGCTCCATCTGGGCAGTTTCAGGTAGGTACAAACACTGTAAAACACTCGATTAGGTAGAC
Organism: Zapornia atra; assembly: GCA_013400835.1. Classification (NCBI taxonomy): domain Eukaryota; kingdom Metazoa; phylum Chordata; class Aves; order Gruiformes; family Rallidae; genus Zapornia; species Zapornia atra. The sequence continues at coordinate 13,568 of VZTU01020454.1, read as the reverse complement.
ACCCTGTGAGAATAGGCAGCTTCAAATTCTGGCAACAGTTCAACAGGGATTTTCTGAATCACTGTTTGAATTTAGGAGCCTCAATGTACTCGTGTCCTCTTTTAGAAGATGAAGTCTTTCAATGGACTTAGTCCTGCATCCCTTTGAGCTTTGAGTCTTCAACTTTAAAATGATGACTGGTGCCGTGGCTGTAGTGTGGTCTGGGCAGGTGCTAGCCCATGCCATTACCAGTGTTTTGGAACTTTAAATTGCTCATATAGAGTAACAGTTCTTGCAGGGTCTCGTGGCTGAAGTATTTCTATTTAGTTAAAATGACCCACATTTAAAGTGAAAAAGATTGAGCTACTCACACACTAATGAGAAGAAATCGCCTTGGCCAATTGCAGTGTGCTAGCCATCATGCCTGTTTTATAAATGAGATTAATGACTCAATTTGCAGTAAATGCTTCAGCAAGGAGAAACTTATTTTGTTATACTAATTGTGTCACATATGTGCCTCAAAACACCAACTGTGCAAAACTGGATTTCCCTGTGGTGCGCAAGATGGCTGGCCTCTGTGGTTTTATTAATGCCACTGCTCCAGTTTCTTTGCTGCAACTGATCATTTTGATCTTTCTGTTTAGTGCTGCAGCATTAATGCTGTTGGTGATAAAAACTTATCATGTAGTATAATCCTCTCTGTTAGTGAAGGAACGAGATTCTCTTTCTAACAAAAGCTGTTCAACTGGGGTTTTTTTCCCCCACTGTGAATAAAACTCTGATATTATTTATTTAGGGAAACAATTTGGTATTAATTGTAATGAAATGATGACTCATTGCCAGAGCCTTTAATGTAATCAATGCTTACTGTGATTTTAATGGCTTTTTAAAAAAAAAAACCCAAACTTTAACATTGTCCATTTATAGGGCATACTGTATTATTTTTAAAGAGTAAATTAATTCACAGAGTTTCATCAAATGAATCATTACACCTACTTTTGCATTTGTCCTCATGTTCCTAACAGCTTTGTTAACGTAAGTGTGAGAAAACAGCATTTACTGACAATGGACCAACATGCACAGCTGGTGTAAATTAACCTTTCCACACTGAAATCCACAAGTTGCTTTACACCAGCTAAATTTCTACCTTAACTTGTCGATTATTCATCCTGTTATTTTGGTTGTGATGCTGAATACAATTGTCTTCACGTTTTTCATGCTTTTTACACTATTATAGTTCTGACATCAGTGGAGTTACTCAGAATTCACAGTGGGGTTAAAAGAAGAATTACATCTAAGAAAACTGCAATGGGATTTTCTTTCCAATGAAAAATTTAACACTCTCACCCTGACTTTTGTATGCAAATATATTTGGTTGGAATAATTTGTTTGGCTGTAGAATTATTTTTATAAATCTGTTTCTATGCTTCATGCTTTGTTAAATGTGCTTTTGGTTTCAGCTGAAACTATTAGCAGTTGCTATATACATAGTGTCTGTCATACCATACAGCTCTCTACCCATTTACAGTGAAATAGGACAGTGCTTGTTTGAATTTGTATCTGGGCAAAATACCAAAGTGAAGAGTACTACCCCCTTCTCTGGGGTGTATGTGCATTTAGGGGAATCAACTTTTTAAAAGGGTAGACAGTGGCAGGACAAGGGGGAATGGATTGAAGCTAAAGGAAGGAAGGTTTAAATTGGATATTAGGGGGAAGTTCTTTACAGAGAGCATGGTGAGGTGCTGGAACAGGCTGCCCAGAGAGATGGTGGATGCCCCATCCCTGGAGGTGTTCAAGGCCAGGTTGGATGGGGCCCTGGGCAACCTTGGGTAGATCCAGGCCTGGAGGTTGGTGCCTCTGCCTGTGTCAGGGGTTTTGGAACTCTCTGATCCTTGATGTCCCTTCTAACCCAGACCATTCTATGATTCTATAATTTCCAAATTGGTCTATGAAATATCCAAAGTAGACACTCATGCCTCTGAAGCCTATAAAGCAACCAACCCACAGAGCAAGAGCAGCCTCTTTGTTGCCTGTTCTGAAAAATGCTGTGAAATAGTGTTACAGGTTCTTTATTGGAAGTTGGCATGCCCCTCAGCTTCATCCTACCCTCCTGTGCTCAGCCTCACGATAGCTGTAAAAATGATTAGTTTGTGCTCTGTTATATTTAGGTGACAGTCTTGGACAATAAACTGGGTGTTACTGAGTTCAGGGGCTTTCACCAAGCATGATGTATAGCCTGCAGATGGCCCTGAAGATGGTGCATGGACAATTCTCTTCTGTAGAATGGTTTATGACCGAAGCACAAACTTTGTAAGGGTGTAAGGGCTGCGCTCATCATATGCACGGAGCATACGCTTTGGAGCAGGGCGGGTAGTTGTGGGAATCATGAAGTTCCTAGATGCAGCATGGACCTCTGTCAGGGTGGTGCAGTGTATGGCCTCTGTGATGTTCTTTGAAGCAAAGGGGTTATAAAACTTCAGGATCTGGTGAGCACCTTTGTAAAGCTGTGGTTACAGTATGTAGCATTTATGTTGTGTTGCCTTGCATTATGGAAGAGCCTGAATATTGCCCCCTCTGATTTGTTGCATAGCACTGTTAGTAGACTTCTGCTTACCAGGCCTCCATGAAGGAAGAAACAACTATATTTACATGAAACCCTGACCTCTTACACTGTCAGCATGGCATCAGCTGAGAACACTTCATAGAAACACAATATAGTGAGAAGGTAATTTTCTGTCTGCCTTCTCACAGGAAAGACTTCAGACTGAAAGCTTTGTTTTCCTTGTCAGGGTGTGTGTATTTGTGTTCTGACCTAACGGCTCTCTGGTGGTGGAGGGAGCTTTTGTAATATAATGGTAACTTTAGAAATTGTATGATATGCAGACTACTTTGCACCATCTTTTTGAACCCTTCATTCAGAACACTTATTATGGGGAGAGCTGATAGCCAGTGGTGTCAAAACAGAAATGAATGTGGAATTTGGGATTTACTAAAGAGATTGAGATTAAGTTCACCCTAGTATTTTACCTCACCAACACCCATCTCCTGCTTCTATACCATGGGGTGAGATCATCTGCATCGCCAGCTCAGTGTATGGGGTTTTGTTCCAACACTTCATGTTACTAGAAAGGAGATAGAGCACAACATACACACTCCTTCGCTCTGCACAGCACCCTATTTTATCTCCATCTGCTGCCTTACACAATAGATTTTTCTCTATCACATAACCTCATCCTGGGAGAGGTGCTTTGATTCTGCTATGATTGCAAGTGCCTCCAAAAAGTATCCTGGCCAAGGCTGATCTTGTACTTGCTAATACTGTACTACTAGAAGGTGATAGTTGATATAATACTAAAAGTAGCAACTGACATAGTCAATGAAAGCATTTGTATATAATCATTGCACTAGAATCCTCAAGTCTTTTTTAAAGGGAAAGTTTCAAACTATGACTTTTTTATTTGCATTAAAATATAGACATATAATGTAAGCAAATACACCATATTTGTAATTCTGCAAAATCCTCTGGTCCTGTTGTTGCTGTTACAGACTATCAGGGGAAAAAGAAACCCAGGTTACCTGATGATCCTTTTGCTCCCTTTGAATAATTTTAGTTCAGCATTATGTTATTGTTCCTATCAGGCTTGCAGCCATTTCTAGCAGGCTTCTTTCTGCTGGTCTCTGTGGTTTGCTCTCCCGTTTCCTATATATTTCTTAGCTGCTGGGTGGATGCTATTATGGCACATCCAACCTTTGGTATAAATAATTTATTCTGAAGGTTCAGCATGTTATAACGAGCATGAAGCATCTTGCATTTATTTTTAATGTTTCTGCTTTCCTGAGAGCTTTCTACATCCAAAGCTACCATCAGAGAGAGATGTCAGTCTTCAAGCACACCAGAGAAAACTTTTAGACAATATCATTCTATTTTTCTAGCTATAAATGATACGCTTCTGGTGACGAGGGGAGCAACTGGTTGTTATTTACCACTTCGAGGAATTTGGCTTGGATGATGTGAAAATGTCTATCTGCATTTGGTGTGAAGTCTCTGTAAGCAGCTCACGTGCTGAGCCCTTATGGGAAGCCCATGGAATCAGTGAAATATCAAAGGGCAGTGGGGTGACTGAGAGATGTAAGTGCTAAAATCATAAAAAGAGATGGAGCTAGGGACGCAGTAGCAAGGAGTTGTTTGGGACTGGAGCACAACCAGGGGATGAACCCTCCCTGTAAGACAGAGTGACATACAGTTCAGTCTTATGGAGGAAGGAGAGCTGATCTCTGATGGAAATGGTGAGGATGGTCATAGCTATGTGTGCAGTCAAATGATGTCTGGCTCCTGTTTTTCTTTCATGGTTCCTTCACAAACCTCAGCCAGTTCCATGGCCTGTTAAAAGATAAGACTTAGAAATGTGCAGGAATTGTTTTAGACAGGCATTATCTAAAGGAGACATTAATGATGGTGAAAGGCTGCACTCTGGGGAGGAGGGTGTGTACTTTTTTGTAGGTCTCAGAAGTCCAGTTGACATACCATCTTTGAATGGTCTCTGCAGCTTCCTTAGAATCTGGAGTCTGATGCTCTTCAGTGTTTCCATTGACATGCTGGGCAGTGATACAATCTTGTAATTTTCAGACTTACTCAGAAAAAAGGACTAGTAATTGAGTGAATAATGGCTTGGAGAGATTGAAAGAGGATGTGAAATTTTTGGAGGGAAATCAATTGAAGAATTCATCAATGATAGAAGGAGATTTTTCATACATGCTCATTTATCATGTAGAGAGACTTAACTATTTGTTAGCCTTTTAAGAAGTTTGTGTATTATGATGCAGGGAAATTGGATCTGAGCCACTGGCTGCAGCAGTTTATCACAGACTTTTGGACCATCTGCATGCACAAGACCCTTACATGACAACACTGGAAGGGGACTTCATGGCTGCAAATCAGTCCTGAGATATGGACAGTGATATGACAGCAAACGTTGCAAGCTATATCACAGTCCAGTCGCTGGAAGATGAGGTTGAACTAATTTGATTTCAGAATAAGAGGGAGAGCTCCAGGAAAAAGAAAGGAAAAGGAACAAAGAAGATACTCCCTAGGAATGGAATAATTAATGCTGAGATAGTTTACTCAATGAGTGGGTGCTAGGAGTCTTCTGAATTTATTCCACTGAGAATTTAAATCTGAGCAGTCTGTGTGGATTACTGATGAAGAAAACAAAAGTTTCTGCTTCAGTCTCAGTGTGTTCATGACATCTTGGTTTTGAAATTCAGGTAGTTAGTGCTTTCAGTTAGTTAATGAATCTTGTGCTTCAGTCAGCTGTCTGCAGGCCTTAAAGAGTGTGTCTTTAAAACTTTTAAATTTTTATTTTTCCCTATTCTTAAATATACAACTGGAGAGATGTAATCAGAGCTGGAAAGAGACCAGAAGTCAAAGCCTGGATGGTTATGGATGGGTGCTACTAAGTGCATTCTCTGTTTAATCATTCTTAGCTACCTGGCTGGTATTTCCTGGACATCCTCAGGATCAAATTCTAATCTGTTTTAATTAGCGTTATTGGCTTGGTGAATGGGCTGTTCTGTCCAGCAGATCAGACTGTATAATGTAGTGGCCTTTTCTGATCTTAGTATTAATGAATAGACCTAGTTAGGTCCCTACCAAATACTGCTGTGCTTGTGTTGTTAAATTGCATTGGCTTGTACTAATATATTTCATGAAAAAGTCCCAGATGAGGAGTACTATAAACTAGTGGAGTTGCACTGAAATTAAAGGTGTTACATCCACTTAAATTAGCTGAAAATTTGGTTTGCAGCACATATCTTACACAATATTGGAAAAAAATAAATCACCAGTGAGTGCTATCAGATCACAACTGTGTTCCCCCTAAAGCAGGGCTGGCTTTTTGGGTTGTGGCTGTTGGTGTTTGGGGTTTTTTGTTTGGTTTGGTTGGTCTTTTTTCCTTAAACCTTTTTCTAGACCATGTCTATTTCATACTTGCATTAGTTTTATTCCTTTGTTTCTCCATTAACTTCCCTTAACTTATGCTAGATTTATACTAGTCTGAGTGGAAACAGAATTAAACCCATAGACATGACCTTGGTTTTTAGACACTTGCAGTTCCTTACAAACAACTCTGGAAAGATTAAGAGAAGAATAGTATGAGATTATTTTCAGGCTTTTGTTTTTTGTTTGGGGTTTTTTTTGGGGGCGGGGGGGGGTGTTTATTAAGCATTGTTTCCAGGAGATCAGTCTTTTAATTACACTGTGCTTTCTTCCCAGTGATGGGAATGGGTAACAACAAGCACATTAGCACTGGCTATAGGCTTCTTTGCAGCATTTTGATGCTATGGAATGTGCTGATTCCCATATCTAACACTTTTATTCACTGACTGCATGCTTCTCTAAGTGATTCTGTCCTTTCTAAATATACTATATGCCTTGCTACTTAGGAAACCATTTCCCTATGCCTACCCCATTTGTAGAAGTTGATACAAGCAGCAAATGGCAGTAGCAGTGTTAAGTCTAAAATGAACTATCCTGCTTGGCCTTTGCTTTCTGTGTATTTGCTATGCTTTACTTGCCCCTGGCAAGTTACAAATGAGAGTAAGAAACATGACTTTTTGAGGGAAAACAAGCCACAGCCTTATTAAAAAAAAAGGGAACTATAAATAACGTGGGTAAATAGTCCTTGCCATGCTGAATTGAATACACCCACAATCCTGCATGAGCCATGTGTAGCACAGCGTGGGCCTGATTTTTCCTTTGCTGTGCTGCAGTGACTTCACTGAAGTCCATGGGTCTGGTTTGGTAGAACACAAATCCCCATAAAGACAGGTAGCACTGCCTGCTCTCTGAGCCCATGAGCTGCCTGCCAGCTCTGATTTGGGAGCTGCTTAGACAGCAGAGCATGCCCAGCAGCTGTCAGTGAGCAGTCATGCCTTAAAGCTTCTCTGTTATCACTGTGGCAGCATAAAACTTCTTCCTTAGGTCCCGTTGCTGGACAATATACAGTGGTGTTAGCTTCACTGTTGCCATGACCAATGACTTGTACAAGCATGACTATGGAGGCACACAGCGATAAATCCAAGCCCCTCCTTTATAGGCTGTCTTCGTGGGTGCCAAAGCTATTGCAGACACCAAAGTTTTTGAGCTACCATAGGCAAAGACACAGTACAAACCTACTGGTTAGATGCTAGCTTATGCAGTGGTGTTGAGCTTCTTGAATTAATAACCTTTTTAGGAGACTATTAGTATTCAAGAGGCGTGGCTGCATGGCTGGCATTTGAAGTGCAGAAGCTGTGTGCACATTGCTTTTCTTCCTGACTACATCTGCAAAGATGTTTTGGAATTATTTGGCTATGTATCACATGTAGGCAGGTCCTTCTCACATGAGAGAAATCTAGATTCTAGAGAAGTCCCTGGAGAAAGCTGTGGTTAATTAGCAGAATTTGCATGTAGGTAAAAATTGCTTAGCCAGCTGCACCATTCTTCTAACAGCCACAGCCTGGTCATTGAAGTTTATTACCCACTACTGTGCATCGAGTTGCAGTTGTCAGAATAATATAATTTTAAAAGAGTGGAGCTCCTGCATCCTTGCTCCAAAGACAGGTGGTAGTTTTGCTTCCACTGCTCTTTTGGAAGGAGCGATAAGCATATGTGCTGATGTAATTTTTATTGGTGCTCTACACTGTTCCTATGTCTCTTTCTGCTTCTGCATAGGTTCATGTAAGCTCAGAGGGATAGCAAGAGGCAAAGTTCAGACTTGTACTAGTCTAAACGTTGGCCTAAGTGGGTCCCAAGTGGGTCGTGCATACAAATGAAGATGTTTTGACTGTTAAATCCTGCCTTGGAAGGCTTTATGCAGAAGTGTGGTGGCATGCATAGCCTGTGTCGTTAGCTCTGTGGAGGGAAGGCAGCTGGCTCTGCAAGTGTCCTACAGCAAGCAAGCCAGACCCACAGCAGAGCTTGCTTGGGAAAAGGTTGCACTTTGTTGTCTGTTTGCCAGTCGCCATGGCCGTGGCACTTTGAATGGAGGGGCAGAACAGTCCCATGGCTTGTGGTGTTCAGCACTGCCAAGTTGGAGAGGACAGAAACCTCAGGGTATCTTTCACATCCACTTGTCACTTAAACAGAATGGGGGCCACCTGGCATCTCTCCTCCATGGCTGTGACAGCAAGCATCCTGAGTCTGTTATAGCCCATTTTTCCCTAGACTGAGCGTTCAGGTTGTTTTTGCTGTGCCTCAGTAACAGCCCTCCTCTAATGTTATGGATATTCTTCCCCTCTGCCAGAGTCCCTGTGAAGGTGGTGCCTGAATGGTTCCTGCCTGCCAAACTTTATTTATCATAATACCCCTCACGTGATACAGATATTAAACCTTTGACTTCTCTGCATACCACTGTAGAGCTTTCCTCCCCTGTGCTAGACTGTCATTTGAACTGCTGCCTCTTGTTCCCTTCCTGCAGAGGGAGGGAACAAGGCCTCCTCTGCCTTCTGAAACCGCTTTCCTTAAAGCTTCTGATGTCACTTCTAGACTAAGGAGACGTAAGTGGGAAGAGAGGGGTTTGTCCAGAGAAGTCAATCCCGCAGCAGCAGGATCTGGAGTCTGGTTTACAGAAGACTCAGCCAAACCCCTGATTGCTGGCAGAGCAAGGACCTCACTCGGGGTTTATCCCATTCCTGGTGAGTGTCTTATTGATTAAGGTGTTTGATACACTGAGTGTCTATTGTTTTTCAGTCATCATTCACCCCTCCAAGGCTTGGTTTAATTTGGAACAGAAAGTCTCCAAACACCAGATGATTCATGGGCACCTGTAGACAGCCAGAAGTGTCAGATGATTTAGCACTGCCATCACTTGCTATTAGGTTTGTGATCATCTATGTGTGTAACATGCTACAGCTGGAAAGAGCAGAGCGACCTAAAGGGCATTCTGCTTTAGCAATATGAGAGCAATAAGAAAGAAATTTATGCCTAGGAGCTCTACCCTTTGGCTGTATTGATGCATCCCCAGCCCCTTACTTAAAACAGGTGGTGCATGATACCATGCTCCAGGCACTGGATGGGGATGGGTATCCTGAGCAGAGAGCCTTGAACTTGTCAGTCACAACTGTGTCCTCACCTGGAGCGTAAGGATCCATGCGGAGAGGACCAGGCATCTGACCTAGCTAGCCAAGCTGCTAAGAGGCAATGAGGCAGCAGCAAGAGCTGTCTGCCCTTTGTCCCTGTTACAACTGACAGGCTTTATGCCTGAGGAAGGAATGAGAAAAATACTTTATTTAAATAGCATTTTATACGGCTTTCTGTGTATGTGTGTGCTTGCAGATATGTGGGGAGGGCAGCTTTGTGGGGAATTGTGGACATGTCTGGTTAAATTAAGTGCATAACTGCCAATAAGCTTAAGAATTTTTTTAATAAAACAGAAGCCAGTCTATATAGAAGACTAACTGCTAGTATTTAAAAAAAATGTAGCCCTTTGGCAGCCCATCTCACATACACATGTCTCTGAAACATAAGAGAGGTAAAGCAATTCCCATCTTGCCCTGGTTCATTGCATTAGGGGACCCTGAGAACAGGAAATGGCATCTAGAAATGTGGAGCTCTCCAAAAGACAGACTTTCCCATTAATGTCAATGAAATGATTTCTAGTTTCATAATAAAGCCTTCTGCATAATTCTTCCACTATTTATACATCTCATAAAGATTCAGCTGGGATAGAATGAAAGGCAAAAGCGGGGGG
>VZTU01020441.1:0-22427 GCA_013400835.1 Zapornia atra | reverse complement strand
AGAATTTGTTCTAGAGATTATGAATGCACTGCCAGTCAAATCTAAGAGTTCTTTGATCTCAAAATTACTCTATCTGCTAACATAAAAATGCAGAGTTCATTTAATTTTTTACAGATTGTTACAAAGAAAGTTATATTTACCTTTTTTACTTACAAATATACATATCAGATTAAGAGTGGTCTACATATTAAACAAAACCAGTAGAGAATGAATTTCTAAAATGCAGTAAGTTCCCTTCAATTATCTGAAGAATTTCCTGTGTTAAAGATTATTTTTTTGCAGACACTTCATGAACCTGACAGGCAGGTGTAACTCCATTACGAGTACATAGCATACATTTTGTCCCAGTATCACTTTTTTCAGCTCCTTTTCAACAGTAGCAACCTTGCAGACTTCACCATCTCACCTACACAAACCAAGGCTGACACACCTTCACATGCCTATAAAAACACTTTTATTACCACAGAATAAGTGAGATTATTAAACCACATCTGGCAAGAGACACCAACAATGCTTCTCCCATTTAAAGTAGCAGATGGCAATACCATAGATGAGAACACATTTGGCAGGACAAAGTGTCATCTGTCCAGCTATTGAAGCCATGCCATTAGTGGCTAGCAAAATTCAGTTTGATTGTGTAAAATGAAATCAAAACAACCAATGCTGGGGAATGGTTTGACTGCTGGAGTTAATGAATATATGCTAGCAATTCTTCCTGTCTAGAATTCCCAACAGGATCCTATAACCCCTTTGTCAAGATACTGCTTTTTCTTTTGCAGTTTATTTGCTTTGTAAGCAGTAGGCTGGGATGTTCATTCTTGTCCTTATTTCCATTGAGTAACTTAATAAAGTGCTTATTTCAGAAGACCAACTTTGCTCTATACCAGCACCATGCTTGTATTAAGCTTCACTGTGCAATTATTTCTGTAATCTACTGCCAGTACTGTCATTATGCCTGGGGCAGCTATAATATACAAGCTTTCATATCAGGGAGATTTAAAGCACCATGAAATCAACTGAAGAGTTTCCTTATTGAACAGTATAGCATGATCAAGCAAGAGTAATGGAAGTAAGTCCATATCTCTAAAGGTACACAACAAGTTACATATCACCTTTGACAAAGCTGTGCTTAATTCCATGTAAAAATCATTACTTTCATAAACAGAAACTGTCATTTAAAAGTAAATTCCAACTTATCCTGTTTGCAATCGAACTCATCTTCTCTATATCAAAGAGGAAATGCAATTGTCAGTGAGATTATTTGAAATCTGTGAATACAAAGCATGTGGAAGTTAAGCACCGTATCTTCAATCCTACATAAAACTAAACATAAACCCTCTGAAATAAGCAGTTTTATTTACATGGAAGCTTACCCCAAGAATCTCTCTTAACACTACCCATGCCTGTGATTGCCAGTTCTCTCCCTCTCTCCTACCCTGCAAATAGGTCCCTTCACTACCCCCGAAGCACTCCAATAGCCTGTCTGCCTGATAATTTCTCTCTGGATAGCTTGAAGATGAAGGTGTGACAATACAATACTCATAAGTATTCTTAAGCATAGCTCTTATTTAATAAACAGTAACAAAGCTCTCAGTAAACAAACAGAAAATCTTTTCATTGTACTATGGAGAGAGTAAAGTCCAAGCCCACTCCTGAAACGCAAAGTATGACAAAGACATTATAAATTCCCAGACATAAAAATCTGAAACTAGAACAAAAATGGATAATGCAATCTAGAAGGGACTGCCACCGAGGGATTTACTTTTTATAGCCATTACATGACTAACACTGCAATGGTAGACTAGACTGCTGCCATTCCTTCTCAAAATCTCCTCAGCATACCTCATGAAGAAAGAATGTGAAAACACTTTGCAATGTTGTTATGATTATAGCACGTGCCTCAGTTGTCCTACTTTTTTGGTAGCATTTCTACGACAAATGTCAGTCAAAATTCTTAGATTAAGATGAAGATAAATGTGGAAATTTGCATGTCCTCCTTGACGTGATGTGCAATCGGTCCTCAGGAATAGAATGAAACTCTCCCACTTGTAAAAGCATACCTTGGCAGTGAATGAAACATTCCCCCCTTCCCACACATACACAACTGGACATTAACTTTGAAAACCAGAAACACTGTCTGCAACAAGGATCAAAGGAACCACATGAAGAAAAATGCAGAAGACGGAATGAAAGGTATTTCTCTCTGAAATAGCGTGTTCCATCACCCTTTCTGAAAGCACTTTATTTGGGCACTTGGAACAAATCATTTTTTCTTCATATGATCCAGAACTGCAATTATTGGTCTGGTTTCCCAAAAGTACTGTGACTAGCTTCTACTCATCACAAGCTGCATACCTTCCTTAAAAAGCAGTCGCCACACCCCCATCATTGATATGTACATCATCTGAAACGGAGACAGGCAAGGGTACTAGCCTACAGGCCCAATCTCACAGCCAGAACAGCTAGCATAATAGAGCACTCCTAAGAAGATGTGCCAACATTTTGAAAGGCTATACAAAAGGCAGAAAATCCTCATCAGAAGTCTGGAACTCCTGGCTGGTCAGATAATGATAAAGCCTGGATCAGAGCCCATATCAAGTGGATCTGAAGGTGCTGGTCATGTATGCTTAACTCGATTCATCACGTTTCCAAATCATATCTTTCTTCTGTTTCATCTGACACCGCAGAATCCCAAGGTACACAGCTGGTTTAACACATACACACATAAATACATGACTAATCCATTTTTTATTTCTGCCTTCCAAAAACTGAAAAATAACTTAATTGTACAGTGTAACAAGCTCCATGATTTACTTGCTGAGCAGTTCATTATTTCATATAGATGTCTTTTCTGGTTTGTTCAGAGTGCATAAAAGATGCATAAGCCCTTGGTGCCTATATGCATTCATTAGATAACACAATACTAATCAGCTTTCTCATGAACAACTAGAAGCCTAGCTGGATTTCCAGGGTGAACACCCAATACTGCTAAATGAGAAATCAATACAGCTCAATAGCATATTTTGCAAGACAAGTACTGCTTCTACTCCTGCCCCCATGTACCGAGCTTAACACAAAGATATACTACCCGAGTAGAGAATGTCTCACCTAGGGTTGCAGCAGAGAACATGCTGTACAAGCAGGCTAAAATGTCAACCCAGTCAGATATTTGATTGCATGTACTTGATAGAAAGACCAAGTTCAATTTCCTATGCAGCAAATAAGATATTCTCGAGAAACTTGGATATGCGCTTGAGCATCAGTTAGCAAAAAAATCATACCTTATTAAAAAGAATCACTGTTCTACAATTTAAAATAGATATATTCATAATTTTAAAGCCAATACCAGTATTGTATGGTGTAGTTCTTGAAGAAATATTTCTGGAAAATAGCACAGCTAGAAATAGAACTATATACATTATATATAAGGACAACATTGATCAAAGCCTATTGCTGCACAAAAGGGTTTGTCAGATGGAAGAGGATCAGAGTGATGTAAAGCTTTGGTTTTACTTATCTTTCGAAAAGATACTCTCTTCTTTAGTCTGCACTAGAAATATGATGAGCTCTTCTTGAGATTCAGTATGCAATGTACCAGGAAACCCACAAAATTTACCCACATGCCACCTCGAATCTCTGATGAAAGGCTTTTCTTGCTGTTTCCACAATTACAGCATAGGCAGCTAAGTCTTGCTTCTCTATGTTGAGCGAGATCATCCCAGGTTGGACTAATGAGGAAAATGCTCATCTCAGTACTAAACCCATAGCATGGATATTAAGAGGTTTTCCTACCTTAACAGAGGACAGCATGAAGGGGACAGACTGATTTTATTACAAGCAATATTCTCTCCACTATTATGAAACTGTCACAAAAAAAAAAGCCTTTAAAAATATCTTCTATTTGTGGTTTGTCTAAAGTTATTTTTAATGTCCCCTCCTCATCCACAGCCTGTGTAACAATTATGGTACTGGCACCCTCCAAGCTATAAATGGAATAATGCAATTTTTGACCCTCATTGCAGCCATCTTGACATGAATCCCAACAGAGATACTGGCACATGCATTTCTATGAGGTGTATGTATCGATTCAGAGTTTTTTCCCAAAAATCTTAACTGCAGCCTCTCTGGCATCTGCAACGCCAAGTGTTGGTCCCAGTTCAACAGTAACGGATGTTTACGTCAAACCCACATACAATCTGCACTCATCTCAATGAAGTTTTGTATCAGCCATCACCTCCACTTCAGTCAGCCATGCAACATCAACATTGCCACTTCCCCTGCCTTTCACTGCTCCTGGTGTGAACTCATGCTTCCCCCTTGTGTTCTGCCCCATACAAGCTTTATGTACAGTTTTGACACACTTGTTTACTTTTCAATTACAGAGAGTCTTTTACTCTCCCCAGGGATTTCATAAGGGGAACTTCAACAAGTCACTACGTCAGGAGGAAAGTCTAGAAGTGAGTGAGGATCTGAGGGACATACCTGTTTTCTGTTTTTACCTAGGAAAGATGGAGAGCAGAACTTAGATTTTCAGACTTGATAAAATTCAGTTCGAGTTCTAGTTTCAGTTCTAGTATGAGACAAGTTCTGGAAGCTTCAGAAAAGAAAGTAAAAGAACAGTGCAGGCTTTCTTATGTAGCTTGTATGAATGACTTCTCTTAGTGGGCAGCCAAGTAGGGAATGTAGTTTCCCACAACCTCAGGCCCTTATAAAAATACTACATCGAAGGCTGTAATCACATTAATAAACCAGGACACCTCACTGAGCTCCCCTTGAAAGCAAGAAAAGAGGTAAGCCAGCTTAGTAAATTAAGATCCCAAATTAAAAAGACTGATCAACTCACAAATGTTCTAGTAGGCATGAGTTTAAGAACATTTAAACTTTTATGCCCCTTTTTATGATACACCATAAAGGTGAAAGATTATAACTCCATCCTAATAAACCAGCTGGCTTTTTTACTGAGGTTTTTTCTGTTTGAGACAACTCACTCCTCCAAACAGCGAACACTTAATTCAGAAAGACATGTACCCAGGCATGCAAGCAGTATGAGTGTTGCTCCACACAAAGTCAGAGCTTCATTTTTCCAAATTCAGGCTTCTCCTTGTATGGGGTCACAATCAAAGGCTCTGCAGTTTATCATCAGGCAAGGCTCAGCATTCAGTGTCTAATGTCTTTAATGTTTTGAGAAATCTACAACAAGGCAAAAAAAGGAGAGGGACAGATGGTCATCTTCAGTCACATAACATCTTCATGTTATGAAAACACCTGGAGCCTTCATTTGACTAACACAGAAACTTGTGTCCAGTCTCTAGAACTGTGTGGCCCTGACTAGAACAGATCTGAATGGAATTTTTATCTGCTAGTGACCTTGGGATGAAATTTTATTTGGAAAACACCTGAGGGGTTTTTTTTGTTTTCTTCAAATGGTAGCTTTTTATTCAATGTAGAATACTGAAGACAAAGATATCAATGATACATAATCAAATCCTATATATACATTCAATAATTCATTATCAAACTTTGTTGATTTACTTTCTATGTTCTTTTAAAGCTATTTAAATGTGACTCCAGGGCAAGTAACAATGAAAAGCTAGCTAGTAAGAAAATGCTTTCGCTGTCTTACTTAGCATCACAGTGAAGAAATAGCTACACTGGCAACCCTGCCAACTAGGTTCAGATGTCAACTGCTACTCAGATTATTTACAAGCAACAGCCTAAAGAAGTTGTCTTAGTAATGACTACAAATTAGTGGATACCTACTCCTCATTTAAAAAAATATCTTTTGAGTACAGTATGAGGGATCAAATGAAACAGAATTTGGGAAATACCACTGCTATATGGTCTTGGAGCAATGTGGCATCTGCTTAGATTTAACAGATAGTTTTCTTTAAAGAGTTTGATCTGAAAACTCTTCACAAAAATCCTTAGTACTTATTTCAGTTGTAGTGGCATCTCTATGTTAAGAGTGAAAACTACAGGATCTGTCACACATTGCCAGCATAAGTAGCTCTATTCATGGAGAAAATACAGAGGAACTGTTCCAATTTTGGACCTGTTTACAAGAACATGTATAGATCCGTGTCCTCAAAAAGCTGTTTGAGAGACAGCATCTTAACATCAAACCAAGCTCACACGTGGCCAGCTCTGAGAATGAGCAGAGAAAAGGCGAGTCTGTTTGTACCTTACATGTATCCCAGAGGATGGTAAAGAAAGGATTAGAAGAAATGCTGTACCAGATCCCCTAGCCAGCATCTCCCATCTCAATGCACCGCTTTGCTCCTGTCCTTTACAGGATCAAAAAGATGCTATTTTAGATTTGAGTTCTTATTAACAAAAGATACGTATATCCTTCTTTAGATCTCCTTGGATTTTAACTTTCAGTTCCTGTCCTCCCACACATCCCATTTCTGCATTGTGAAACCACGCCAATTCAACTGCAGAAGACTTACGCACTCCTACAGACCCAAAGCTAGACATGCATTTCATAAAGTTTTAAAATACTTGAGCTGAAGTGATCTTACTACCACTAACACAATAGTCTAAATCAGATTTACTAAAACTGTTGAGAAGGAACAAAATACCCCAGTTCCAGCCCATTATGGAAAATGAAGATGAATGGTCTGGGACAAAACTCAGTAGGGGTGCCCTTCTAAGCTAATAGTATTACGGTACAACAGATTAAAAGAGTAGCACAGAAAACCAAACACAACTGAAACACATGCAAAATATTCCAACTGATTTTTTTCTTGGTATTTAAAGATCAAAGATAAAATTATTTCAAACAGGATGCTTCTTTTCCAAACAACATGCTTAAAACTGTTAAAAAAAAAAAAAGCCCATTTCAATTAAGATTCTGGCATTTGAACATCACAAGTTTGTTAATTTTGTGTAAAGCAAAATAAAATTATATTCTCAGTGGACTTTAGCAAATTAAATGAAAATATTTCCAGCAGCTAACATGAAAAAGGATATCATTAAAGTGCTGCATTCAATCTTATCTGTAGTTACCACTTAAACTTCTAGTCACGACACATTCATTCAAAACAAAATAGCAGATTGTAATGTGGGCTGATATCTGAAGGCATTTCATAAGCATACTCTTGCTGAAGTCTAAATTTTACATGATCACTAGAGACATTACCTTTGAACCAGTTACAAAAACATTTTAATTTTTTGTTCTGTCTCTGAAATAGTGTGTAGCATCAGAAAATTTAATATAATTAATTTCCATTTACTCCCCTCGACTAGTTAGCTAAAATAAGATGCAACATAAAACTGGAGATCATTTTCCTTTCTAATAGGAGTGGGGGACAGAGTCAGAAAGGAAGATTATTCAACTATTCAAATTGCATAGCTTTCAAATTTACTGACCAGAAATTCCAGGTTATGGACATGATAATTACTTTTTTGTTTGTGTGTGTGTGTGTGTGCTCTAGGACTATGATTTTCCTCTGTTTGTAACCAGTAGCAGTGATGCTTCAATATGTTGTTAAATGAAAAAATTGCTTTGACACTTGTTACTACATCTTAAGCTAGAAAATGAGTGTGGTTCTTAATCAGAACAGACAAAAGCACTGTACTGTTTGATGAAAATTGCAATTTCTAACTGGCTGTACGTAAACCATTCTAACCTAATGCCAAGTCCTTGATGATAAGTGCTGCTAGGAAACATTATTGGGCAGCTCTATGCATGCAGACGGTTAATTATGACTTCAGTGGAGAACAGTTCATGAGATTATGTACACTTAGAACACAATTAACTCGTTTGTAATTTCTTACACATTCGCAACGTTAGCGTATGTGTGGAGCACAAATACTTTGCATATCATTTTACCTTCTCTGTTCAGAGGGGTCCAAGTCTGTAAGGATTTTTATGCCTTTTCTTTTTAATAGGAAAAAAGGGACTAAATCACAATCAGTTTATAACCAAGCTTTGTCTCTGCCGCTTGCTTTTATGATTCCATATATAAAAATTAGCTAGATCTGTGCCTACTATAACCACCTGCTGAAATTTCAACACCAAAATAAGATCTATAATTGGATATAAAAAACCAGAAGCTCTGAAATTACAGCACAACGGACTCAAAATTTGCAGCAGGGAGAGTGAGATTCTGCAGCAGTGTTTATATGTGGCTGTCAGCAGTTGTACACCCACAGAATCTACTATTAGCAGTAAAAAAAGGCCAAGGAAAAAAAAATCCCTTGTACACAAGCTCCTACTTTTAGCAGCTCTAATTTTCTTTGCCCTTGCAGGAGCTTTTCCCTGTTCCCTCCTCTATTCCAAAAGGAGAATATGGGCCCCATGCAGTGCAGAGGAAAGGCACAGGGCACCACCATTTTTTCCATAGCGTGTTTAGGAACCTAAAGGGAGATAAGAACCTTTAATTCTTCAAGGCTTCATCAATATAGGGCTGAAAAATACTGTCTCTATAAAAAGAGTGAAAACATAATTTTAGTTAATTTACTTTTTTAAGTAGCATCTCATCTACTTCTGTGATGATTGAAATCCATGCACAAGGCACATGTAGAGAATGTTCTAGTTTCTTCTTCATACTTTGTAGTTTTAGTAGTAGGTTGTAGTTTTATTTCCAACTTACTACCTTAGCATTTTTTTTTTTGTACTCTCCCACTGCAGTACTAACCCCAGTGAAGCTCCTTGTATGGAAGCACTGGCAGAAGTGAAGGACAGAGTTTTAGGACTTTAGCCATTACACCACCTAGATTTAACCAAATTTTGGCTCAACAATACTGGTTGTTAGAATAGCCACTGGTACTTTGCTTAGCAGTCCCCAGTTGCTGCAACACACAGGAGTTTTAAAGCTGCTGGGAAACAGTAAAAGATTTTACTATCAAGGCATCTCACATCATGGTGGTAGCATATATACTAGATTTGATACTGGAGACATGTCCAAAAGTCAGCACTGTTCCAGATGGTTTCAAGAGTACAAGACAGCCAAGGTAGTGTTGATTGGGAAGATGCACACACCATTTCCACAAGGACTGAGAATAGATCCGACGCAGAAAATATACAGTGCTCTGGGGTTCTTGCTTCTCTCTCTCCCTAGCCTCCAACTAAAGCAGTGGCCTGCAGTTCCATATGCTATTTACAATAGTAAGGAACCAGTGAAGTTGAGAGGGGACTGTGGAAATAAAGTTAGCAAACAGAAGCTGGGAAAGAGAACTACAGCTTCAGAACCTGAACAATGCCACAACATGCATACAACAAGGCAGCAAGTTATATGAATGTCTGTCCTATCACTTAGTTATATGGTCCAGACAAGGCTCCTATAACAAACATCAAAACCACTTCACAGTGTAAACCTGAGCAAGTCAGTAACACCAAAACTGAAAAGACACAGAAACTCAGGAGAAGCTAGGAGTTCAAAAATGAAGAAAGCTTAATTTTATATTGTAAACATACATAATTTCAGCATTCCCTGTCCCCCTGTGCCCCTTGGGGGGGAGGAGGGAAAGAATTTAGGAATAAAGTTGAGTTTAGGGAGAAGGGTGGTGGGGTGGAGGCGTTTTCAGATTTGGTTTTATTTATCATTATCCTAACCTGTTTTGATTAGGTAATAAATCAGATGTATTTTATTCCACGTTGTCTGTTCTGTCTATGATGTTAATTGCCAGATAATCTCTCCCTGTCCTTATCTTGACCCATGAGCCTTTCATTGTATATTTTCTCCCCCGTCCAGCTGAGGAGGAGAGTGATGGAGCAGCTTTGGTGAGCATCTGGCTTCCTGCCAGGGTCAAACTACCACAGATTCTCACAAATATTCAGCTATGGTAGCTTTTATATTACTTATATGGCAACTTAAGCCTCTAATGTATTTCCTCACCTTTACATTAGGCAGATGGCACAGCAACTGTCAGTTACTACAGCTTACAAAGAGTACCTTTTAAACTATAGTAACTGCCTAAATAGTTTATGAGTCCTAATATCTTAATAGTAGTAATCCAACTTTAAAAAATATTTTTTCTCATTTCTAGGCAAACCAAAGTATTATCATACCTACATATTGAAAATGGTATATTGTCTTAGAGATTTACTACTACTTTGTTCTTTCACTCATTTTGGATCTCATTAGACCCACTCCATGCGTCAGAGAATCAGCACTGTTCACTCAGCATGCACATCTTATTGAGGAAGATAAATTTGCTACCAGCACATTTTCTGCTGCACATATCCCCATCTCTGGGCCATCTCTTCTACCTCGCCTTCTACCCTCCAAACACAAAACAGTCCATTCTCACCATGGCATTCACGTTTCCCAGCCCTCAATTAGTACTCCTCCTTTCCACATCTCAGTGACAGCCCTCTTCAGTCTCCAACTTGTTCTGCCTGCCTCATTTGCCTTTACCCTGCTGCATCAGACCATTTAGCCCAGGATCCTGTCCCCAAGAGTGACATTAGGAGATGCAATTTATAAAAAATAAGCAAGCCTGACACTGCCTCCATTCCTCTAATACTCGCCCAGCATGAGAAGTGGTGCATTAGAGATGCTAGAGGATACTAATCCTTTAGTATCCATTTATTGACCTGATGTATGTGATTTAATCTAGTCTCTTTTGAACCTGCTTGAAATTGTCTACTACTTCCACAAGCTTTTTACAGCACATTCCAGAAGTTCACTGTCTGATGTCTAAAATACCAGGGCTTCATATAGTGCCAAGATTCTGCCCTCTGTCTTGCTACAATGCCCCCCATTTTGCTGGTTCTTTGGCTGCTGCTACTGCACAGCCAGCCAACAATTTCAGAAATCTCTCAACTGTCTCTCTGATATTCCTCTTGCACTGCAATTGCTTGTTCTTCATTTGGCATCATGTGGGTATGGTTTAGCTTGGTTTTATGTAGATGCATTACATCCCTTTTATCTATTCTGAAGTCATCTGCCACCTTCCTACACACAGAGCTTTATAAGGTCCTGCTGGAGTTCCTCACCATTAGTACACCATGTTTGAGTTCTGAATCAAGCTTAGCAACTGCACTCCGAGATCTCAGTTTCTTCAGGAAGAAATTTTTAGGCAGTCTAGTCATGCAGACACAGCTGCATGACTGCATGACATGCAATGGAATTGAATGCCATAGTGCCTTGTGAGGAAAGAAAGACCCGTAGAAGCAGAACAGCAGAGAAGCAATCAGGTCAGCATTTGTGGAGAACTAGTAGGTAGAAATTTGTTATCTTAAAGGACCAGCAAACATGTTTGTTTGTTTTTTCCATGGTCCTGTAAAAGCAGATCCAGCGTGACCCCTTTTTTCTGAGAGGAATAATCTGGCTTTGTTAGGAGAAAGTGCATGTCATCAAGACAAATATATTTAAGAAATAATTGTACAAGAGACTGAGACGTTTCCTTTGAGCTCAGAGAGAATCATACTATGGCCATGGCATTGTTTGCCTTTTGATCTGCTAAAGAAAAATTACAGGTATAATATCCATTTAATGTATCTGAATATTCTTGGCAGTAGTGGTAGTGTGATGGTGAAGTGGCAGAATTCTTTGTAAAAGCAACACTTGAAGAAAGAAAAAGTAAAGAATGAACACCAGTGTTTACTTCCATAATGAAATTGTGGCAGTGCCTTGAATGATTCTTCTCAGTGGTTGTCTCTTATCAGATGCTTCATCCGTTTGCTTTGTTTGTTAGCCTCAATTGTGATGTGCACTTGCTGCTTGACTGGCTACATGACCTCAGCTACAATAGCTGTGGGCAGTATTTAAAAAAAAAAAAAGTCCGGAGTTTATGCCTTCTCCTCTTTCTGAAATGNGTTTCTAAAACATAGACCACATAATCCCTCTTTACTGTTGAGAAACAAAGAAAAGAATGCATTAAAAAAGAGAAGGGAGCCATCCCTGTGAAACGGCCACTGCTTTCAGTTCCCACTGGGAAACAGTAACAATTTCACCTCCCCAAACCTGCATTGTTCAAAGATGCAGATGCTGAGCACCTTGTAAACGAAGTCCTACTTCTTTGGTCCACCAGATACTCGACTCACCTCATGATGTACAGCACCTGAAACTACCTATCACACCACTGTTATACCACATCTCATTTCCTTTATGACTTTTAAAAAAAATAATTGTAATAAGGCTCATTTGGGTGAGTAGTGGTTTGTACTTGAGCAGTTAAATGAAATTTAAGATTGTAACAAAGCCTACGATGCATCAGTGCTGGCATTCATAACAAACACTGTTTAACAGGAACATTATTATTTATGGGGAAAAGGGTTCTGAAAATAAACTCCTACGCATGTTTAATGTCTTCTTTCCTTTATTTTTATTCTATGCAGCAGGAAGGATTTAGAAAAACAACACAACCCAAAACAATGAAAGTCGACTTGATGCCCTGTAATGAGTAACTATATGCAAAATTGCTTTAAAAAAAGAAAAAAAATCAGTTCAAGAGTTCTTCAATCTACTGTATAACAATAGATAAAACATGACAAATTTTCATTCAGAAGGAATCTTAAATTAAATTTCAATCCAATAAAAGCCATTTGTCTTCTCGATGACTCATATCCAGGAATGAGAAAAACATAATGTAAATTCTCTTCATCACGACTCCTTTTTCATTTCTTATTTGCTGATGTATATCAGATTATTGAATTTCAGAAAATGATGAGAAGATTTGGCAAGTGCTTCACTCTGCAAACTTTCATTATTTTAAAAAAATGATCATATTTGAATATGCTCAAGTTTCAAATAAAGTTGAAGTATTTCTTTAATTAAGCCATTTTAGCTCTTAAAGTTATCTGAAAGACACCTATGCAGCCTGATCTAGACAGTGTTTTCATTCTTTGTCCCATAAAATTGCAGTTACGTGCCTACAGGTCACCCCAGAAACTACAAATTGCTCTTTTATAGAATGAAGCAGATGTTCTACCACAAAAACACATTGCTTATAAGGGGAGATGTACATCCAGATCACGAGCCTTGCTCCTTAGTTCTCCCATACGCAAATGTTCCCCTATATTTCAGTATGCAGTCAAACCATGGAGTGCCAGCTCTCTGCATTTGGGACTGGAAATACTTGATTTGGCTGTTGATTAACTCAAAAAGCGAGAGCCCGCTTCACATACTCATGGCTAGTCATAAGAAACCCAACACAACTAAGATGTTTAAGCTTCAGAAACTTGCTGTACTAACCGGAATGACTGGCATTTCTATTGCACATTAGTGCTTTCTGTTGACAGGAGAAAAGCAGGACTTGTTTGGACATCCAGTTTACAGCTGTCAAAAACCCACAGACATGCTGTTCAAGTAACATCTGGTGAGAACAGCTAACTTTTCTGCTGTTCAACCTGATAGCACCACTATGTGAAAAACAGCAATATGCTGGCTAGAAGTTTTAAATTACATTTTTCATTGTAAGTAAAAGGAAAAAGAATTGAACAACTAATGTGACAGTACAAAATGCCAGGAATAATTCAAACTCCTCATACCTGCCTAGACAGCATTTAAAAGCCAAAAGCTTTATTTAGGTCTAGGTGACAAAGCCTTCTGCTCTGTAAATCCATGATTTATTACCTCAAGGGATGGAATGCATTTTGCCAAGGGAATTCCCCCAGTCTGTATGTACCTCTTAAAAAAAGGGTAGTACCATATTCATGTACTCACATACTCATACACTCTCAAATACATAAACACACATTATGTACAGGAAAACCATGAGGAATCAGTATGGGGAAAGTTCATACCTACAGCGTACAGGGAAACTACATGCGTGGAGACTACCACTTCGAAGATTATCAATTAGATGCAGTGTGATTTTGATATTGTTTTAAACAGGATATCTTAACACAAAAACTTCTAATATTAGTCTGGTATTATAAAAAACATCCCACATTTTGGTATAATAGCATATGTTCCCTGAGGAGTCTGGATACAGTACGTCTATATGAAGGTTTGCCAATACGGTTGCATTTTGGTGGTGATGCTAACATAAGTAGGCAGGCAACTATTATCCACAGTGAAATGGCAGGCTGAAAAGCACATTCCATGCAGAGCATGGCACAAGCTAAAAAGGCTCCTTACAGGTGCAGTATTCAGATTCCACATTAAATACTGTAAAAACAGACCTGCAAAATGATAAAACTAACTTGAAAATGTGTATTATGGGCTTTGTCCTTTTAAAAGGGCTTCAATTCGGTCTCTGGGTCATGGGGTAGGAGGTTTGGTTTGTGCTTTTTGCATGTAAGCACAGGTTTTGATTGGCAGCAAATATTTTGGGTCTATTAGGATATTAATTACTTACCTTATATAGCAGTAAGATACCTCACAAGTTCTCTTCAGTTAATTTAACCTGCGAAACTGCCAAGTGCAGTTAGGCCTAACACAAAATTAATTCTCAAAATCAAATCAATAATGAACTATGGATAAAACTACACTCTCATCAAAATGAAAGTAACCTACTTGACATTTATATTCCTTAAACAGATAGCTAGCATGTACCTTTCCTATTAATATTGACAAGTCAGAGGGAAAACACTGTTACAAGATTTCATGGTTAATACTATGACAGATGATTTTGACTGATAAAGCAAACTTAGAGATTGATCTGACAATCAAATGAAATCTACCCGTGTTTCTACCTGTTTTCTCCCACATGTGTGACATGCCACATCTTTCTGCCTCATTTCCAGAAAGGAAATGCCCACTTACCTCACAAAGCACGGTGAAACTTAATCAGTTTATAAACTTCATATAATCTAGGCAATATCAATGGATGTAGAAGACATCTAGCACCTTGCCACTTGTGGTAGTGCCTTGCAGGATCAAGCCTAACTGTACAGCTTTTTGAAGATCAAATAGCCAGTGACCAAACATAGTCTATATAAGGGCAAAATTTGCTTTTAAAACTTAAAAGGGAAGTATAACATATACTTAGTAATATTAGTCAAATTATCATCCATGCCACTATTTACAAAATAGCAATCATGGTAAGATCTCCAGATTTTCAAACGATACTAAAATTAGACTCAGAACAAATAATGAAGAATAATACAATCAGATTCCAGAGGACTCGGATCATTTAGGTAATTAGGCCAGCAGATGGCAAATGCAGTGCAGAAAAATGTAAAATAATTGGTCCGGGAATAGGTGTTAAATGGAACAATCATATAGCATAATGGTTAAGAAAGGAATTCTTTTGGTGGGGGGAAGGGAATAACAAAGGCTATGATAACTTTTTAGCAAAATAAAAAAAGGAAATTGTAAAAGGCATATATGATAACCTACAAGGTATAATATATGTGAACTATTTTTACAATCAACAGATCCAGACGGGAAATTATTTAATTATGGAACAGGACCAACTTGCATGAAAGGGCAAGTATAAGGAGAAGCATTCAACACCTTGCGCTATGTGTTTGGTATCACATAGTATCAAATCCAGAGTCAGTAAGGTTCTTTGAAGATCCAGTACGTTAGGATATAGCTAAAGTCTTTTGAAGTTTAAAGCCACAAATAAAAACAAGCCTAGATAAAGCGAAAAGCACTCGACTACCTGATTAATAATCAATATCCCAATGAAGAAGCAACCTAGAGAGAAAAGGTCCCTTTTGCGATACTAATTTCTTATAAAAGGTTGTAAATTTTTATTAAAACTTTGAAATTTCACAGCCAGCTGCACTAGTTATATACAACATGGATCACCATGACACAAAAATAATTCATGGAGAAATAAAACCTTGGTTTTAATCCCTGTGTTGTCCAAAAAAAAGATACAACAAACAACAGCAAAAAAAAGTAATCAGATCCGGGAGGCAGCTATGTAAAAGCAGTGCAGGGTTGTCAGTTCTGGTACAAACTGATCCTCTTAAAATAATACAAACATAGAGGCCAAGAGCCTAAGCCAAAAAGAAAAATCTGTGGAACATAGACAAATAGGCACTGCTACACTTAGAGGGTCTTATTACATATGAACACTGACATTTAGGAAAGTTATGAGGAAAAGTACAGGCAGTCATAGCCTGTTTTCACTGGGAAAGATGTCATGGAGATGTGACAAAACAGGGATTTTTCATAACTGTTGTGGGTTGTTAGTTGTTTTTCACACTAGTAAAAGAAAATCTGCAATTAAAAAAAAAGTCAATCCTGTTTGTGCCATCAGGCCTATTCAGAGGTCTGCATAATTGAAGCTGAATTCAAATCCAAAACTTAAGTTACAGAATAGGAATCAAAATAGGAAAACAGCAGAAGGGTTGTAAAAAGCAGACAGGTGGGATTAAGATATCAATAAATGTTAAAAAACAGATTCCTAATCCTAAAATATCATTAGTTCTTGTAATAAAACAGCAAAGTTCTTCCCTCACACCATTAATTTCCTTTTTCATCTTAACCTGCTAACTTTATTTTGTGCTGGAGCTATCATATGAAAGTGCTTTGAGTGCTTTTCTCTGATTGCACTGGCAGAGTTATATGAACCATTACCTATCATTACCTTTATTTCAAACCTGTCAGTTCCTCTTCTTTGTAGCCCACAAGCTGTAAGAAGGGAAAAAATGCAGTCTCTATCAGAGAATAAAACCACCCATACAAAAATGAGCTGAAAGGAGCATGCGAACAAAGGAGCAGGGAGGGTGAAGA
Organism: Zapornia atra; assembly: GCA_013400835.1. Lineage (NCBI taxonomy): Eukaryota > Metazoa > Chordata > Aves > Gruiformes > Rallidae > Zapornia > Zapornia atra. Next base: position 5,841 of record VZTU01020441.1, on the reverse strand, counting down.
AAGGGAGAGATAAGAGATTTGATAAATCTGCTCTCTCTTCAAAGGACATTTCTACTTCCCCACTATTTTAAATAAATAACCCCTGCAACACTAACACACAATGAATGCTGGTGCTGGCTTCTGCCATGACTCTCCTTTCTTCTGCCACGCCTTGTACTTAAAATACCTCAAACATTCCACAAATATTACACAAATAAAATAATATTGATACCATGGGCTTATGCATGGGAAAATGTACATAAATGGAGCTGGAGTACATGACTGCAGATGCACTTCCCTCAAAGCTGTGGGCATCTTACAAGGTGGTTTTCAGTAAATCCTTCATGAGCCATACAAAGAGCTGTTAGCAATTAATGTTAATTAAAGGGTCCCCTCCATCTCTAGTGCTGGCAGTGACACGTTAATGACCCCAAAATGCACTTGGACTTAGAACTTTTTTTTCCCCTGAGTGTGTTCCAGGCTGCTTTACCTCTGTAAAGCTATGGCATGCTCCAGCTGCTACTGTACATGTACAGAGTGTCATTGCCATCCCAGTAACATGCACTGCTCACCAAACACCGAAGGAAAGTAACTGTTCTACAAGAGCACCACTGATATGGCTCAGAGAATCAAACATGCCAGTAAGCTTTGATAGGCTTGCTTGAAACACCCAGGGAAGCGACACGCAATTGCAAAGTGATGGCATACTGACAGCCAGACCATCGTGAAGGCAGCCAAGTTAATGCACCAAAAATGCATGTCAGAAGCTTATTTATCACACTCAGTGCCCTGAGTTAGTAGCAAGCCTGCCTCTTAGCATCTCAAAAATAAATGAGGAAATGAAAAAATACATAAAAATCTTAAGTAAAGAATCAAATTCCCTCAAGCGTAACACCGTGGAGCTAATTCCAGGAACTGAGGTGCCCTACTGACTCTCTGTAAGTACTTTATTAGGAAGCAAAGGAATACAAAACATCAGTTGTTCCTGTACCCTGGAAGTATAATGGGAGCCACTGGAAATGACCAGAGGAATATAGTGTAGAAGTCACAGACAGATAGCTGAATTCATAGTCATTCCTAATTTGGCCCTTATCTACAGAGTGAAGTGCAAACATTGACCTCACATATGAACACAAGATAAAGAAACCCAACAGAGGGGCAGACTGACATGTAAGTTTCCTTTGAAAGCAAATGCCTCTGGGAAACACTAGATATTCAATCAAAACAAATTAACAGACAACAAATGCTGAAGTTTAGTAGAGCGTCTGACAACTTTTATATCCAAAGCTATCCAAAAAAAGAAGATGGAAGTATCTGGGATATGTGTTAAAGAATGAAGCCGGAGCATCTGCTGTTGCAAGCATGTTATCGGGCAGCTGGAAGAAAATAAAAGGCTGGCTCAAGGAATCTATCAAAGAAATGAACAGACGGAAAAGTTACGGGACTTAACAACAAAGGATGTGCAAACAGTGGCAGAAGACACACAGAGATTGTGGAGACCATCTGATACCCCAAAGGTCATTTGATGGCACAGAAAGGATTCCATTTCAGAAGCAGATTCCCCATCCTGTTTGAAAATATACCCATCTTCTATAGCTTGCATACCTGTTCCTTCTGGGCTGTGATTTACTAACACCTCAAAGCAACAAAATTTAATCTGTATACATACAGATAATATAGGTTGTTTTTTGCTTGTAGGACCTCTTCTCCCATCTCCCTTGAATGATATGCTGCAGTTAAAACACAAGACTCGAATCAGTTTTAAACTTGTGATTTTGGCGAGATTAGGGACAGGTAAAGATATTTCCCCTGCTTTTTCCAAGATCCAACTAATGGCAGAGTCAAGAACGCCAAGACGTGGGGAGCTTTCTGTGACTGTGATAGAGAGAAGCTCAAAAAAAAGTTGTTACAAGAGCACATATGGTGCAAGAAAAATTCTGAAGAATAAAATAGTAGCTTAAAGCAGAGAAAAGTTATGATGATGGCAGTATACATTTCTTGCAGCTAATAGGCAGCTTGTCACAGCCCCTAAAAATCACAGGTTAGTAAGTATGAAAACTAGCTTGTAATAATGACATTGTGCATTCCACCCAAAACAGCATTCACATTGGAATTTTATTTTCATTTCAATACATGGATACATTGTCTGAAAGCTACAGACCCAGAAAGCTGGGTGCAATAGACCCAGGTAAGTTCAAGTATTTTTACTTTTTTAAAAAAAATTTAATCTATTTTGGTGCTTGGATCAGAAACCAATCAGACTCACAAAAACAATACATACCCACTCAGAAGCATGAAGGAAAAACCTTGGAGAGAGGAAAAGAAATTTTAAAATGAGACAACAGAGAAAGAAAAGGAGAAAAGCAATTCCAAAAGCAGGAAGTCTGCAAATTGCACTGCAATGTCAACATAGTAATTTGTTCATATTAGGCTTTGATACGTGTGAAACTCTGAACACAGCTAGAGCAAAGTACAGCCTGCTACAAAAGAAAAAATTGAAATCTTTAATTTCCATAGAGAAAGGTCAAAATATAGCAAACATGTGAAGCTATTGTCTGCTGCATTACATACAGTCAGAATATATCAAGTTTTCTCATTATTATCATTATTTTATTTGAATTACAATTGAAGCTATAGTCCAGGGGATAATTTTCAGAGATTCCATTGGTGCTTCAGAAGATTCAGAATCTAAACCAGCAAGCAGCATACACAGGAGGAATGGGAGAATATTAAAGTATACCCTTTCAAACAGCAAGTGTCAGCTTCCTCCACCACCAATCTCTCTAGCCAAAAAAACCCAAATAACCCTCTTTCATAATAAGACTTGCATTATCCCAGGCTCAGTGAAAAACATCTATCGTCTATCCATAAATGCTCCCTTTCAAAGAACCGCATAAGGGGGAATGAGAACTGACTCAAATTCTAATAAGGCTCTACTGAGTAGGTTTGCACTCTCATCATACATGGTCATAAAACCGAAGCATGTAACAGACATATCTAATATGCTGAGCTTAAAGGAGAGCATGAGACTACTCAGCAACTGAAGAATATACTTTCCAGAAGTAGTCCATTTCATAGGATTCTACTTAGTAGCACATCTGCAGCTGCAACACACTTGTACTTTCTCTTGTCTGCAAAATGGGATACTGCTGGCTGACAGACAGCAATCAAATTGACTAGCTGGATTTGGGCTTGTACAGAAGCAGATATGTTAAAGAGCTCCTTTACAATTAAAAGAGGAAGCAAGTGAATTGTGCAAGTATTGCTTTCAGTGTATGCAATTTGAAAAACACACACTACATCTTTCCAACAGTTTGACCTGTTTGAAGACAGTGATTTAACAAAGTTCCTAATGAGACCAGGGAGCACACGTTTTGCATGTGGTGCTTCTCTACCACATCCATGAATTTACAGCTGGAATGCCGGGCAAGAAAAAGTTATCAGCAGATGGACATAACCTCCCAGACAATAGTTTACAGGGGAGAAATTTGCAAACCCAGTATGTAAAGAAGTGGGTTATGGATGGAAAAGCAAGCCATAGTGATAAAGATTGTCCCTTATAGGTAGCATTACTATACTAAGAGAATAGCAACAGGCCATTCTCTTAAACTCTGTCTGAATAAAAATAATGAAGAAAAAAAAAAGTTTACCACCACAACTTGAGGAAGAGACAGCAGAGGGCAAAAGGGAAAAATACAAGGAAACAATAGAGTAACATCGACTGCAATGAAGAACAGCAGTCACGAGGCGACACAGCTTTTTACCCAGTGGTAAAATTTCACAGATTTCCAAAATAAACATCTTAGAAGGGTTTTGAAGGAGAATAGTTTGCAGCCCTGTGCCTGTTTATTAAATAAATCATAGCATTTAAAAAGTGTTAAAAGCTTTTAAGTGGATTAAGGTGATTAGCAGCTGAGAGCAGAAATAAATTTAGAATAACATAAGCTATATGATAGGTAGGAGAGAATAAAGTGCTTGGAAAGAGACTGACATCTTACATTTAATATGACAGGTTAGATGGACCTAGTTGATGAAGTCAAGGAAAGAAGGGACAGAGGTCAAACTGATGATCTAAGATAATCTGAATGATCTAAGATGATCTTTAGAGCAGCATTACAAAAGCTGCTGAAAATCTGTTCCCTCACTTCCCCTCAACTTTGCAGACTGATTTTGCTCCCAAATCTTTGCATGTATCAGAATAACTTTGGAAAGAGAGGTGTAGCCAACAATGGAAGAGTGACAAGTTATAAGTACTTACAGAGCAGGATTCCACAGGACATAAAGCCCTGAAGGGGCTAATCTGATATTAACATTATTCTTATAAAAATTCGTGGCAATCACGTCACTGATTATGAAAGGGGATGTAAAAATGTTTTATGCTGGTCTCAAGAAAAGTATGGAGGAAACTCCAAAGACAATTTCACCTGAAGCCTTGGAAATCATGGAGCATATCCTCTTTGAATACATTTCCAAACACACAAAACAATGCAGTAATCAGGAAAGTCAGCACTGAATTATTAGAAGCAAGCTATATTTTGCCAATCCATAGACTAGCAAGCTACAGGAGGAGAGAGTGGTGAATATAATCTATTTAAGTACATTTTTTGGAAGAAACATTGGCTGGGATAACAGACTGTTAGGTAAACTGAAAATATGCTGAACTGCTAGGCTCTGAGTACCATTTAGTACAAACTGCTCAATGGTTGGCAGTCAGAAGCGAAACACGCTTGCCAGGGATTGATACTGGGGTCCATATTGGTCAATAACAATGAGAATTCAGAATAACACAATGTTTTACACCTGTGGTGGAATAACCCTATGCACCTATATATGCTTGGAAGCAGCTGGGTAAATTCCAGCCCTGTTGAAAAGAAGTGGTGAGATATGGCAGACTGAACATGGACACATTGAGTACTTGACTGTATCAGCAGAATGGCCAGGTAATCAAGAGGAGTTGTCATCCCCCTCTACTCGGTGCTGGTAAAACATCAGGAATCCAGGTCCAGGTCCAAGTGAAAACAGAGAATTTGAGAACATCCAGAGGAGCTCCATCTACGTAAGGCTTCTAAAACCCTACGCTGACTTACCTTGAAAACATTTTTGGTAGGGAATGACAAGAAACAGGAGTAGGGGATGAAGTAGAGAGCATGTCTCCCTTTCTAAATATCTAGTATCCTGTGAAGTTGTCACAAAAAGGGCTTTGCATGTCTGAGCTGTCATTGCATCATGTTTCAAAGCCATACTCTTCGTTCTGTGCTTCCCTTTTAGCCCAGATCAGTAAGTTTCCCACTTACAGAGGGAAAAACCCAAGGCCCTCTCTTTGCAGCTACTCTGTACACTTACAATAAAACCGTTGGCATCTAAACGCTCATGTAAACAGGTGCGTATTTTAGTTCTTTCTCCCATAAGCATAATAAGTATCATTAAGACTAGGGCAGGTGGCAGATTTTAAAAGGCTTTAGTTATATCAATGGTAAGTTTGAATGGATTTTTAGTTTGCTGTAGTATGGCAGTAAAATATAATAGCCTCTTAACTGACACATTGTTATCAGTCTTATTATGGCTTTCTTTATGCCTGTCAGTGGATTATGGTAATTTTTTCAGTCACAGGTCTAATCAAAGTAGAAGAGACTGAGCTACTGACAGCTCAGGAGAGATATTACAGCTTACATACAGTCATGAAATTCTAACATAGGCAGAAACTTCAGCATCTCTCTCACCTAACTCTCCTCCTAGTAAAACAGAGGAACTTCTGGAACAACAGGTTCCTGTTCCATGTCAAACAAAGAAGCAAAGTTCAATTCTTCCCCTCAAATTAATATAGCATTCAGAACAAGAAACTTTATTCTTCTAGGCAGCTGG
>VZTU01020429.1:0-10368 GCA_013400835.1 Zapornia atra | reverse complement strand
GTGAGGCCACATCTCAAGTACTGTGTCCAGTTTTGGGCTCCTCACTACAAGAAAGACATTGAGGTCCTGGATCATGTCCAGAGAAGGGCAACCAGGCTGGTGAAAGGGCTGAGGAGCAGCTGAGGTAACTGGAGTTGTTTAGCTTGGAGAAGGGGAGGCTGAGGGGACACCTTCTCACTGCCTACAATTACCTGAAAGGATGTTGTAGACAGATGGGTGTTGGTCTCTTCACCCAAGTGACAGATGATAGGAGGAGGGGGAATGGACTCAAGCTGCACCAGGGCAGGTTCAGGTTAGACATTAGAAACATTAAAAAATTCTTCATTGAAAGGGTTATCAGGCATTGGAACAAGCTGCCCAGGGAGGTGGTTGAGTCACTGACCCTGGATGTGTTTAAAAGATGGGTAGATGAGGTGTTTAGAGATATGGTTTAGTATAGGACAGGTATGGTTGGACTCAATGATCTCAAAGGTCTTTTCCAACCTAGTGATTCTTGATTCTGTGACTCCCTATATACATGATGCAGCATCTTATGCTTCCCAATGTGCCATGACCACGTGCATAGTGAAGACCACCCTTCCTGGAAAGTCTCATGGGCAGAAGCATCCAAACAATCAGAGGAGAAGGGCAACATTTCTTCACAAGAAGTAGCTCATCAATATCTACAGAAGGTGGTTTATTTGCATAAATGTAACACCTGGAATTCCTCTTGCAAGGAATTGAGGTGTATCTGTACCTACATGCAGTATTCATTACAGACCAGCAATGATTTCCAAGTCATTAAATTTGTTTGGCTAAAGCTACAACTAAGATACATATTCTGGATGATGAAGGTATGAAAATTTAGGTAGATTCCCTCCACAAAATCAGTATTTATTATCTCTGTCAGGTTGTTCCTTTAGTTACTAGCATAACATTTATTTCCTGAACTCTGCAATCAGCAAGAAATGGCATCCTAGAAAGTTATAAACCATCTTGGTACTGTCACAAAACCAACAGTTATCTTCAACAATATCTAAAAAACCAATCCTAATCTAGCCATGGCTAGTTTAGCTATGCCTCTGGCTCATATGCAGCTGCTCTGAGGACAACATCTTTAGTTGCACAAGCGGTAAGTATTCCACAAACAATGACATTCTCCCAGGGAAACAGAACAATCTTTCAATGCAGAATTTATGTACAGTCCCCAAAAAACTGCAAAGCCTTCCTCGTCAGCCCAAGTTGTGACATACCAATAAAGGTATGTTTATTTATCACAGGGACAATGATCCAGCAATTATGAGCTATACTCAAAATATAAAACACCCCCCCCCCAATTGCAATGGTTCCAGTGTGTCCTCTTCAAGTTCAAGACAACTTTCCAGACTCTCAAACTTCTCATACAAAGCAAGATTTCCTGAAGCCAATAAATTAAATGGAAGCAAACTGTCAAAGCAGCAAACTCATAATTTGCAAACAGATCTCCTCATACACCACAGTAAAAGCAACCCACACAAAATCATTGACATTATAGATCTTACACATGCATCCCACAATTGGATTTTCTTCTTGCATCAAATAGCCTCATGGAAACTCTCCAAATAAAATCAAACAATCCTTAAACAACCAAATGAGCTTTCACAAACACAGGCACAGCAAGCAAACTCCCCCACGCTCAAAAAAGTAACCAAGCCTCCTCCAGTCTCTCGGAGATGATCTTCAGGAGAAATCCACAGAATACAGATGTCTGTCTTGTAAAGGCATTTTTTCCAGCTGAATTTCATTAGACTGTGAAAAACATTCTTCTGAGACCCATTATGGTTTTCTCCATACTTTTGTATGACTAATCTCATACTGTTCCAAAGATGCTGTTCCTGTCTTTGCTCCAGAAGCTTTTTTAACCTGTCATCTCTATAGTTTTTTTCTAATTTTACGGTGTATTTGCAACAATTCCCAAACATTAATAAGCTTGATGTTTGCCTTGTCCGTGACAGATCTGATTATGCAGCTTAAATAATTGCTTCCTCTTTTTCCATTAAAAAATATTACCTTTACCTTATCTCCCTAATAACTTCACTTCTGCTTCATATATCTAAGAAGTATTTATTGTCCCTTGCTTTTTGCAATGTAGCCTCCTATGCTTTGGCATAATAGCCCTCTGTAGAGAGACTTCAGCGGGACTATTCAGAAGCAGGACTTAAAGCTTTTTTCTTCAGGCTCCAGAAGAGGTCACTCACAATATCTGTCTGTACCTTAACAGACTTTTCAGTTAATCTCTTAATGATTAAATGTTTTTAGCACAGGCCAATGATAACCTGATTCAATTTACAACCCACATTTCACCGAGTAAAGAAACACTTTATCTCCTGTCTTGTTAGAGGGAATCTATACAAGTGAAGTCTTAAAATGGTACCATAATCCTGTAAATCTGAAGACAAGCTTGAACAGCTAGCAACATTAACTCTCTCAAACATATAAAATCTTGTCCAGTTTGGCAGTCTGGAGTTGGATAAACTTGCAGAAGCTCATGTCTGACATGAAATGTGGTATCTGTGCTTATAAAGGAAAACTGATCTAAGGGTTTACCATTGACTTTATGAACTCCATAACCATGGCACAAATAATTTCCTCCTGCACTTACCTTATTTGAGAAAAAGAACTCACAAAGCCCTACACTATCCATCCTCTGGGGAAGCCAGATTGATTTTCTAATTGGACACAAGATGGCAGAGCTTCCCAATGGAACTAACACAGCTCTTTGGAAATTTTGGTTATGCGTCCTTTTGGACTTTTAAAGTTTGTCACCCACCCCTGCAATGACTCATGGGAATGTGTCTTCTAGACACTTCTGTGACATCAGATTTTTGTTTCCACATCTGATCATCTAAGCTAAAGCAAATTGTACCATAAGCCAATTTCTCACCCATCCACCCATTCCAACCTGATATCAAAGCTGCTTCCATCTACTCAAACAGTGGATACTTTAGATGGTTAAAACACAGCAGGAAGAGGGACTTTTCTTGCCGCTGTTTTTCTTTTTTTTTTTTTAATTAGACCAATCCACCTCTTAAATTTCTAATAAAAGTCCCTGTTTCATTTAATGGATGTCTTCAGTCACAAAGGTACACATACTCTTTGAGGCAGTAAGAGATGGGATCCAGGTGATTAAAGATTTTATTCCTAATGACCTGCTAAAAGGAGTGGCATCTTTTCTTAGTGAGCAGTTTGCTCATGTGAGAAACATTGCTGTGTAAAATAACTGGAGGATTACTAATGTCGAACATCATGAGAATGAAATATTATTATATCAGCCAAAGTATGTGTGACAAAAGAGGTTGAATTATTCACTCTACAAAAATCACATGGCAACAGTAATTTTACTTTTAGATTAATAAATTTGGTCCATTCTCCTAAATGGTTAATATTCAGTATTTCAGATGTATCATATTCTGACTTGATACATTTTAACATTAATTCTTTTGATTCTGGGATACTTTTTTAAAAAAGCCTAAGATGTCCCCAATCATTTTGCAAATTTAGCTTTAGACACCATCAGGGGTAGAGAGTTACAGATCACATGTCATTGCAGATTATTCTCAGGAAGGGGATGCAAAACTGATTACCAGAAGGAAAAGTATATGGCATAGGCAAATTTCCAAGATCATGTTCATTAAATTCATCACTGAGACAATTTGTTACTCAGAGTTGAATGAGATGAAAATAAAATTTTAATTAAAATTTTTCAAGGTAAAAAAAATAGTGATGCTATAACGGAAAAATTTATTAATGGCTACAGGAATGATACAGAAAAAAATCATTTCTTGATTCTTAAATTAGACTTTTTTACATGAAAATGGCAGTATGTACAGCCTATTTTTACCAGGGATCATAAACATTGTAAGGAAGTAATTACATAGAAGACAAAAAAAAAAGACTTGTCATATATCATACATAGACTTTTCATACTAATCAGTGGAAACACTTCACCACTCTTAAGAAGTTAGATGACTCACTCATCAATATTTATCTGACATTAGACCAGACAAAGAATGTTATTCGCTATGACAAAGCAATTTAGACAAATGAGTGAACATTTTTATTCCCTTTCCCAATCTGCATTTTTTGCGCTTTACTTCTACACTACCTTGGTGTTACAGCTATCAAAGTTTAAAAAAGGATCCTATTTTGTTTTGACCAGGTCTGTGAGAGCAAGGGTATCAACAGATAAAGGCAACACAGATGTAAGGAACCATTGTGTGATTCAGCCAATTTGTTTTTGTGACCTTGGTACTGGTATTGGGAAATTGGGATGCTAATTCATTCCCTTCTAGAGTCTTTTTAACAAGTGTGCATTAGTGACTGTAATCTCTTCCTTGTTTGCTACAAGAAAGATTTCATCACTGTAAGAAATAGTTCGCTGTTTCTGACTGAAAGACAACATCTTAGTGGACATCTCCTCCTGGGCAGCAACAGGAACCAAACTCAGAGGGCAAACAAGCAAGAAAGCAGTTTGAACTTATTTTCTTTAAAAGGTTGAATGACAGTGCAAACGGCTAATTTGCATGCATTTATTATTCCCTAACCTTCTGCTGCCATCATGTTGTCTGGGTTTTGGTTTTTGGTTGGTTGGTTGGTTTTGGGTTTTTTTAGAAAAAAATTTTCACCCCCCAAAAAATTAACTGCCATATAAACCACAATATGAATTAACTGCAGCAAATTCTCCTCTCCAAAGCTTCAAGCCCATAGTTGCCTCATCTAGGAACAACATTTTCTGTTACAAGGAAGGAAATAACAAATAACCCTGTGACTGTCCAGGAGCAATTACATCCAGTCTAATATTAATAAAATTAAGACTATCGCAGGATAAGATTAAGTAAGTGTTTTTCCAGTTTCCTTGGCATGACTGCATTTGACAGCAGACTTTTCATCATGATTCCTCTGGCACACAGGTCTGCCCAAAAACATACTTAAAGAGTAAATACAGATGAAACAACCTGTACAGAGATTTTTATTTACACAGACCAAGTTATAGTTGTTTTATAAGTTAATTCCCATTATATATCCAGTGCATTCTATTGGAAATGAATTATTTCTGTGACTTAAATTATTTTAGCTACAATGAAAAAAAAGTGATTCTAGGAAGTTCCATATCAAGAAAAACAAAAAGCTAATATATAGAATTGACATAGTAAAAGATATTTAACTTATCAGTCGGAGTTTATAGTAATTAGAGTTCCTCAGTTGCATGTAAAAATATAAAATGAAATTGGAATTGATACATGTAAGAATTGTGAACCTATAAAGGAAATGATCTGGTGAATAGAGGAGCACATTATTTTTTTGACAGGCTTAAGATACACAGGTTAATTTCATTAACTCCACCGTACAGTCCATGTGGCAGCAAACTTCAGAAGTGGAACCTGTGATCCTCCAGAAAGGCAGCTCTGTTGAGGGCACAACTGGTGAATGTGAAAGAAGATGGGTCTAAATCAAACTACTTGTACAGAGGTTCAAAACCTAAGACTTAAGGTTCAAAAGAGCTTCAAAATAGCTGGATAGACACTTTTTCACTGTCCAAGCAAAATAAATCTGAAAGCAGTATGAATGCCAATACCCATGCATGATATTTCTCTGTGAAATCTCTGGACTCTGTAAATGGTATACGGAATACACAATTTATATGCGACCTGGAATACTAATATTTCTCAGAAAACCTAAAACCTTGACTCTCTGCTCCAGATATTTCATTTCAAACAGCATTTGCTTTGTCTTTCTGATCCATGTATTTTCATCTTCAGTTATGCCAGGTTTTGAAATTGCATTAGATCGCCCAGCAGTTCCCAGAGAGGTTTTCTGTCAGAACTCCAGGATAAATGAAAATGTGGCCCCTCTATTAAAGTGTCTTCATAAATGACGAGGGCAAAATAAATCTCATTTCACTGGTAAATAAATAAATAAATAGATAAATTTGTGAATGATAACAAATAAATTCAGTGTTATATTACATAAAAGACTGACCGGACAAATTCCATTGGAAGAGTTCAACATGAAGGATATAGAGACTGAGCTTTTCCTAGAAGGTTTCTGTAATACTTCTTGAGAGAAAACCTGAGTGCATCATGGAAGAATTTTTTTTTTCACCTAGTATCAGAACCCTAAGGTAATAATAAATACTCTGGATTGCTGCAGAAAAAATTCTAGTCTACAGTGGCTCTTAGTCTAACTTCTGTTTCTCAATAATTTTGTATTTTACATTCTTCATTGGTCTTTATTCTTCTAGACCAGAAAGTTTCTGCCCTAGTATTAATGGAAACTTGATGTGCTTGGGAACTGGGTTGCATGTGCTGGGTGGGGTGAGCATAGAATCATAGAATCTCCTGAGTTGGAAGGGACCCATAAGGATCATTGAGTCCAGCTCCTGGATCCACACAGGGCCAGCCAAGTCAGAGCATGTGACTGAGTGCATCATCCAGGTGCTTCTCGAACTCAGACAAGCTCGATGCTGTAACCACTTCCCTGGGGAGCCTGTTCCAGTGCCTGACCCCCCTCTCAGGAAAGAACCTCTTCCTAATATCCAACCTAAACCTCCCCTGTTGCAGCTTCATATTGTTGCCTGGTATTTTATCCCTGGTCACCAAAGAGAGGACATCAGTGCTGCCCCTTCGCTCCCCCTTGTCAGGAAGCCATAGACCTTGATGAAGTCTCCCCTCAGCCTCCTTTTCTCCAGGCTGAACAAACCAAGGGACTTCAGCCTCTCCTCATAAGACTTCCCTTCCAGACCCTTCACCATCCTCATTGCCCTTCTCTGGACACTCTTGGATAGTTTTGTGTCCCTCTTGTACTGTGATGCCCAAAACTGCACACAGTGCTAAAGGTGAGGCTGCACCAGCACTGTGTAGAGTGCGACAATCCCCTCCCTGGACTGGCTGGTCATGCCATGCTAGATGCACCCCAGTTGGCCCTCCTGGCTGCCTGGGCACACTGCTGGCTTATGTTTAACTTGCTGTCAACCAAGACCCCCAAATCCCTCCCAGCATGGTTGGCCTTCAGCATCCAATCCCCTAGTCAGAGTTGCCCCTTCCCAGGTAGATCTCGCAGTCTCTGGCAGCCTGCAGGACTCATCCTTTCTGTTAAGTTCTGTAAGTCATCAAGACTATATTATTTGTTCTCCAAATCAATATGCAATGAAAATCACCTTCTTCAGATGACATAGTTTCTAAATACAGAACTAAAATTGCTACAATTACAATTCACTTGAGAACTCAATGCCCTATTCCCATTATGATACCACTTGCTTCCCCTCCAGAACACACATTTTTAGGAAGAAACTTGCCTGGACAGTGCATAACCAATTTCTCAATTTCCAGAGGCAAAGATCCTTTTTATATTTGGAGAAATAGACACAATAAAAGTGGAAGAGTTTGGCCTACGCCCTTTGGATGAAAAAACACTACTATTGAATAGTTTATTTTGACAGTCGTGATGAACACAGCCACATTAAGATAACTGCTAAATGATATTGCATACATCAAACTGCTATTAGCAATGGCTTAAATGTAAGCCAAAACCAACCATGACAGTAGCTCTATTGTTCGATTCCTTTGTTGATAGGGCAGCTTGCACTGAACTGGCCGGCATAATTTCAGGAATGAGTATAAACATTTCTTCTCCAATCTGCCCATAAAAATGCCATTCACTTGTATAATTACTGGCCTCTAAATGAAGCTGTTTTATTCTCATACAGAAGTGAAACATAAAACACAGGCCACCAGGAGTATCTATGTGAGACAAAATGTGAGTGGTAATTGGAGAGTGATTGCACAGCTGCTGCTGAATAGGGCTCCTTGTTCCTTTGAAATGTAAATATAAGGTAGAATGTTGATTACATTACAATTACAAAAAGAGGACAAGTGATAATCCTAGCATTCGGGTTTTAGTGTTTATTTGAAAGACTCTCTTTTCCCACTGGAAATTGTAAGATGCTTCAGTGTGCGTAGGAACATTTTCTGTGCATGACAAATGACTCAGGCAGTGTAAGGATTTCTGTCACTGCTCCCTGCACACACACATATGTACACACACACATATATGCACACACACACATGTTCTACGTTCATTAGCAGTAGAGATGAGAATAACAATCCTCATGAATTTACCAATAAAGCTAACAAAGTATCCCACAGCATGACTGGAAAGGGTTTGTTCAAAGAATTCTTTCTTCTCTAACAAGAGGATTTTTTTTTTTTAATTTTCCCCAAGTCTAGTTGTATTGAAACCTGTTCAAGGGTACTAGAGAAAACAGGTAGGAAATCAAGTTGGTGGAATAGATACATCTAAATGACACCTGGATCACTGTTTTTCATCATCTCATTTATCTCTACCACTGTGCAAAAATTTCCATACACAAATTGCTAATGAAAAACAACCTGTAAAGAGCAGTATATACCTTTAAGTAACTCCATACCAATAGAACTAAGACATACGTTGCTGTCTACCTTCAAAACATAAGCATAATACACAAAAAATGTAATTTGAGTCTCTTACTACATGCAGAGTTTCCAAAAGCAAGTTCATACACTATTTATGAGTCTGTAGCAGTTATTTACACAGTAGAAAGGCAAGACTAAAATTATATTAGACTAAGCATTCTTTTTTCTTCAACACCTTTTGGGGCCTGGAACAGGGTGCCGGGGAGGTGGTTGAGACACCTTTCCTGGATGTGTTTAAAAAAAGGGTAGATGAGGTACTTAGGGATATGGTTTAGCTTAGGATGGGAATGGTTGGACTTGATCTTTAAAGGTCTTTTTAAACCCTGTGATTCTGTGTAATTCTTTGACCCTGAAAAGGGCACTTGAGGAATGCTTGCCAGTGATTGATGGCTGACGAGTCAGCAGGGAAGTGTTGGCTTCCATCACTCATTGGAAAGGGCAGATCTTCAAAACCTGATCTAACCTTCCAACATTACTTTTTTATTCATGATTTTATAGTTTTTCCTCACTCTACTCTTTTCTGAGTTTCCAGCTTACTAACACTGGCTCAATAAACACTTTTGTCTTTGGTTTGTATTTCCTTTTATGGCTTTAGCTTATGAGTTAAATGACCTGCAGGTCAAAACCATTTTCTTCTTCAGGAATGCTGAGTCAAATTCACCTAGCTGGGCTGCACAAATTTGGGCCCCTGGGTTGGCAGCTGCAAAAGGGAGATGCCAGGTTTTGCTTAGCACCCGTGTTCGCTGATGTGAGATAAGAGCATCAAGGACTTCACACAGGTGAAAAATATTAACACAAATACTGCACATTCACTTAGACAGGTTGGGTTTTTTTCTAGAGATAAGATTTTCGGAGGCTGCCAGGTGGGTACTTTTGTACATCTATTGTACTTCAGCTGTAGAGAAGTCTGGAAAACTACCAACTGTAATAAGCTATAACACAATCAATGTCTACCAGCAGAAATGAAAATATGATCTGACTCCTGTGAAAACCGCTAGTCTGTTAGAAGCAGGTGTCTAAAAATCTAATCTACTGTAACAGTGAACATGGCAGAGAGAAGGTTAACAGACAGTACAAAGCTTACATCTGTATTAGAGGTATTGATTTGATGTACAAACAATGAGTTACATGATGCATTTGTTTTTCATTCCTGCACCGCATCTGAGGTTAACTTGTAGCTGCCAGGAAGATGGGAAAGGGAAGTATGCTGGCTCAATGAATCACTTAAAGGAAAAATAAAATATTCTTTAAAATGTACATATGGTTTTCAGATGACAGAAATGCCCAGGAAAAAGACTTAATGGTATAAGTGAGACAGCACCAGCTGCATCAGGGCCCTGTAGCTAGAAAGCGACATTTGGATTGGCATAATTTCTAAAGAAAAAAATTACATGAACATTTGATGGACTTTCTAATGTTATAAACAAGGATCTAGAGCAGAACGGAAAATACGTGCATTAATTTGCCCTGAAACACTATATTGTAAGCAGGAAGGGATTACAGAATATTTGTTAAATGAGATGTACACTGTACTTTGTGTCAGTTTTTCCATGGCTTCTAAACTCAATTTGTTTCTAGAGAGGGGATTGCTGAACATGAGGCATCGACTGCCATTGAGGGGTTTGTTTCTTAGGGCTCACTCCTATGGATATAACATGCTCAAGCAGAATGAAGGTGTGGTTTGCAATTCAAGTGTTTTGTCTTCTGAAAGTGTAGATACACTACCAACAGAAATGGTAAATTGCCAACAAACAGTAAACTGATACATTTGCTGATGACACCAAGCTGAATGGTGAGGTAAATGTGCCAGAGGGACAGGATGCCATCCAGAGGGACCTGGATAGGACCTGGAGAAGTGGGCTGGAGAAGTGGAGACGTGTTGAACCTCATGAGGTTTACA
>VZTU01020426.1:0-11619 GCA_013400835.1 Zapornia atra | reverse complement strand
CCATTCCATGATTCTATGATTAAGCTGTTATTAGTCAAGCTCTTTTTTTAAAAAACAGGTAACTTTGCACAACATAGTCACTCATGCTATTCACTCACACACTCAAGCATCTGCATCCAGCAGGCTCTGCCTTCTTGAATGCTGTCTGTCCACGTCATATACCGTTGACAATTGCATATGCTGGTGGGTGTGTAACAATTCACTGGATTCTTGATGTTCTGAGTTTCTCAGTTCTCACAGAGGGATCTGGTCCCCACAATTTAACCATCCTAGTGAGGCTTAAAGCATCTCCTGAGCATGCAATTCTCTTTTTTAGCATGTTCTGCTCTGGTAAGTATAAGTAACATTCACACACTCATGTAAACAGAATTTATAGGATCTGCATTGAATACTAGATTCCCCTCCTCTTGTTCATCTTCTGCACTATCCAATCTGGAAAGGAATCCTAATATTCATTATTAGGAAGATTTTTTTTTTCCATAAAAGAAAAATATCACAGTATTAATGAAAACAATTGCCCTCAAATAATTGACCTATGCGTCTTCTGCCTGTACTGCATGAATCCAGACACGATGCCTGTAGACCTTTGCATGCAGATCCATTTGTGATTTTGCCACCACTGCATATATTTAATAATTCCTTTGATGATTTGAGCTATCTTGAAAGAAGAGGTAGCTGACAGTCACAGTATAGGGTGTGATCTGAAGAGTAAAATGTGCCCTCAAAAGAGTCAACAGAGAGTAATCTTGGTGTGGATTCTTTCAACTTTCATTGACTAATCCTCCCTTATCTTCATTATTTCACTGCCTCTGTTTCATTGAACTAGACCAAAAAGGAAGTAACTGCGAATTTAACACCTAGACAGGATTAAATATACAGTTATCAGGTATCATTTATCACAGATGGTGATATCCAAAGCATCTCAAACATTTTGACCAAAGGTGCTCCACTGTGCATAGCCATAAGCATGTCTGTATCAGCTCTACTAACTTTACCAGGTTGTAAAGACTGGAAGGGTGATTGAATCCTTTTGCAGAAACATTGCAAAGCAAATTTAAAGAAAATACAGTGCTGTGAAGAGGAGATGTCCTGAGAAGTCATGAGCATTGTTCTGAATACACTTCTATAAGGCTACCACTATCTATAAACATGAAGTTTTATACTAGCTTGATGATTTGGTCCTTTACACCCCAGATTATAGCTCACCTATCACCTATCTTCTGTCATTGCGGCAGGACACTAGAGGAGCTGAGAAGCCGCTCCTGGGTCTGCTGTTGCTGTCTGTAACACAGCACTAAGGCATTGTTCTGCCACCAACATGCATCATGTTCATCTCTTCTGGTTCTGATTGTTCATCTCACTTTCTTCTTCTGTCTTTAAAAACTGTCTTCCTCCTCCCTTTGGGGCAGTGGAGAAGGAAGGAGAGTGTAAAATCCCATTAATGCATGCACGCATGTACAGACACACAAGCAGACACATCTGTTGTTTCATAAATCAATAATAACACTCCAGAAAGATAGAAAT
This sequence comes from Zapornia atra, assembly GCA_013400835.1. Taxonomy (NCBI): domain Eukaryota; kingdom Metazoa; phylum Chordata; class Aves; order Gruiformes; family Rallidae; genus Zapornia; species Zapornia atra. The sequence goes on along the minus strand of VZTU01020426.1, from coordinate 10,095 downwards.
ATTTTTGATGAATTGGGCCAGCATAGAAAAACCACTTTGACAACCCATGTTTTTGTGTCAGAAACCTCCTTCAGATTTCTCAGATGAACCATTCCTGCTGACAGCCCTTGTGATCCGGGAGCGATACTTCAGAATTGAATAATAAGTAAAGTCCTTCTCTAAAGCAACAGATGAGTCTTTCTCAACTCTGCTATCAATTGCTCCCTCCTACTCCAAGGAAAATTGTTTTGTGGTTGTTTTGAACAAGATAGTTCATTCTACATGAAAGGCTGTGCACTTTCTTTTGGTGCCCTAAGAATCAGTTCTGAAAGTTTGGGTTTTTTGTGGTTTGGGGTTTTTTTTCAAAAAAATAACTGTTTTTTAAATGAATATGAGATGACAGTATTTCAAATTTTAAATAGCAGTTATTACATGAAAGAGCATATCATTGTTATTATCTGTATCTGTTAAATGCCTTTGCTCCTGCTGTTAGACTACTAACAAAGGCCCTGATCTTACCTTCCTGCTGTGAATCACTAATAATTTCGCTTATTTGTGTGTTTGTTAGACTTATGGGAAAAGCAGAAAGTAGAATATGACAAAAAGATCATTGCATATTATATCAAAGAAACTAAAAAAAGAATCAGGTCTTTAAGTCTGGGTAAACATACTGGGGAGGAAATGAACTTTTAAGAAAAAGAGAACCAACTTTGATCTCTAGCTCAAATAAAGTGAAAAACAAAATAAAAAACTTTGAAGGTGTTTTAAGCAGTCACACTCTGATCTGACTCTGTCAAGAGACACCAGCTGAGCAGGGTCATGGTCCCAGCAGGAAAGCCTTCACAACTTACATTTGTGCTTTAAGAAACACAGCTGGTGACTCAGCAAATTATTGCCTAATAGGAACCACATCAGACATGTGGGATGTGCCTATTAGGTGCAAAACCTTTGTCTTCCCAATGACACATAAACTCAAGGCTCTGTGCATTCACAGTGATGATGCACTCCTTGCAAACCCAGGTATGTTAGATCCTGGGCACATTCTCACTCAGAGTTAGAGCATGTTTAAAATTATATTTGGAACTTAATTGCATTAAGTCAGCTACTGAACTAAGTAGGATCACCACATCTGTGAAGTTAAAACTTTAAGACAGCTACACTTGTGCAGGTTTATGACAGCTGGGCAGGAATCAAATCTTTTTTTTTTTTTCCCTTATGTTCACATCGCTCTCTCTCACCTTTTCCTCAAACAACCATCAAGCATTACTCCACCCAGCCATACATCCACATTTCCGGACCTCTTAGCAGCCTTCTTGCTCTCAGCCACTTGCTGGCTTCTCTTTTCCTTATTTTAACCTTCAAAACAGGCAGCTTATCTTCCTCCCTTGGCTTCCGGACAGTGCTGTTATCAAAGTGTCTCTACTGTTAGATTGTGTTTTCCCTCTCCTGGGTCCCACCATACAATAGCAAGGCAGAGGAATATCCAGTCACTCTATTTTTTCCCCCATGGACAACCAACAGAGAAAGGAGGAGCCCAAGATTCGTCTTCTGTTGCAATCCAAATAAGAGATTGGTGTGGGACATAAAATAACTGAATGATGCTGGTTTAGACAAATAATCCATTAACTCTCTTTTTTTTCCTATGCAATTATCTCCTACTATTCCCCCTCCTTTACAGCTGTTTTTCAGTAGTCTTCCACTCTGTCAGTGGGTGTTGGAGCTTTCTAAGTTTTTGGCTAGGTGTCAAGTAATTGAAAAGTGGAGAGGAGCTCAGTGCTCGCTAACATTTTACTTCAGCAATGGTTTTAAGAAAAATTGTTTCCTTAGTAGGCAAACACATGGTTGATGTGACAGGGCATAAAAGCATGATAAAATCAAACTGAGTAGGGGAAACAATAGGAAGCTGCTGGATGGAAAAATAAAACCTAGGTAAGAAGAGACAAAAGTAATTTTTCTGTTTGTTTGCCTTCATAAATTTATGCCAGGATAAAATACATTGAGTTCTCTATCTTGTTTTTCATTCTTCCAAGGTAGTGCTGAAATAAAGTGCCTTGAATTGGCTATTTTTCATTTATTTGTTTGCAAGTTCCTGCAACAATAGTCTTGATTAAAGCCTTTTCTTTCAGAATTGCTAGTTTTCTTTTCCATAATGGAAAACCTAAACCACTTACAGAGATAAGTAGGTGGTGCCACAGATCTTATTTTGCTGTTCCAGGTTGCTCTGAACCCCTAGGGATGAAATCTGGACACATACAGGACTACCAGATTACTGCCTCCAGTGTTTTCCGTACGCTCAATATGGACATGTTTGCTTGGGAGGCCAGGAAGGCCCGTCTGGACAAGCAAGGAAAAGTTAATGCCTGGACTTCTGGCCACAATGACCAGTCACAGTGGTTGCAGGTAAAGTTTCACATATGTTTTCTCAAATGTTTATGTGTTTCTTTGTGTTTCAGGTAATGGGGAGGGTTAACTAGTTGAGGATTGTTTTCATATTCAGTTTTTGAGTGCAACCATCTTAACTCTTCCACATGTAGATGGTGAAGCTATGAAAGGCCACACAGCTCTTCGTGTCTTTGGCACCTCAGTTGCAGAAAACCCAGCTCAGGGGAACCTTCACCTCCACTAGCCCAACCTCAGCAGTTGCTCAGCAGCCATGGATTTTCCTTTGTATACATATATTACAAATATTAATTCTTGATCCCTTTAACTGGATTCTGCACTTATGTTGAGAGAAATTATTCCCCCCTCCCTCCCTTCCTGTCCTTCCAAAGCTCCCTGAAAAAGTTTGGAATTCACTCCCTGAATCAAAGTGTATTTGATTCAGCTCTGTGTGTGTTATGAAACCCAGCCCATGGAAATTACCTTTGTCTGATCACGACTGATCAGAATTACCTTCTGCCATGGCTCTGAAGCTATCAAGACTGATTCAGCACAGGAATTCAATATAAAGTTATGCATAGAGTTTGGGTTTTGTTCAGCCTGGGAATGGTTTATACAAGTAAGTAGTACGCTAATGTGAAAGATTGCAATAAATTACTGGTATGGAAGCCTATTTGACCAGCTGCTGACACATTTACATTTTCTGAACTGTTGAAAATAGCAGTGTTTTAAGTCAGCTGCCAGTTTGCAGTGCAGTTCTCAGTGGGAATCCTCAACAGCACTAGACGTGGCTACTAATCCCCAGCAATCTTTTGACATATAAATTATGACATATTATCTTTCTTACCTACAGTTGCTAAGCAATTTGGAATACAATTACTACTTTTTCTCCCAAGTTTACACACCTCCTGAAAGGGAGGAGCCGTTGCCTTGTCTATTTAACTTTTAAATAACTGAACATCCCAGGATTTGCTGAAAGTTTTTTTGAGCAGTTTGTTGAAACAGCAGTTAGTGACTTCTAGAGAGGTGGAAGGTTTAATTGATGTGTTTTAGAGTGGAGAAGCAGATGAAAAAGTTTCTCCTTGTGAAAGAAGGGCAGTTTTATCATATATAGCCCCATCAGTGAGACCAAGAAACTAAGGCTGTGTCCACAGAAGTACTCTGTGGAGTGTTATTCCTCCTGTGGGTGACAGTGAATTTTTAATTTACTGCAGATGGCAAGGGGCTGCAGAGTTAATTCTTATATTCTAACATTTCCCATTCTGTGTCTTGCTTTTAACCTACCTGAACCTGCAAATTGATTCTTACCACTTGTACAGTCCCTGCAAGTTCTCCAACTATCAAGGATATATATATATATATATATATACATATTTTTAATCTGGTCCAGAGAAAGTTGTGAAGAAATACTTTTATTTCATTTGTCATATAGTTGTGATAAGAGTTCATGAACTTCACAGGAAAATGACCAACTTGCCCTTTCCTGGAAGTTACTATTCTTAACGATACTTTTCTAAAAGAGCATGATAACACTTCTTGTTGGAAAAAAACAAACAGGTGGCATTAAATTCACTTGTTTTTTCAGTGCTTAAATNATAGCCCCATCAGTGAGACCAAGAAACTAAGGCTGTGTCCACAGAAGTACTCTGTGGAGTGTTATTCCTCCTGTGGGTGACAGTGAATTTTTAATTTACTGCAGATGGCAAGGGGCTGCAGAGTTAATTCTTATATTCTAACATTTCCCATTCTGTGTCTTGCTTTTAACCTACCTGAACCTGCAAATTGATTCTTACCACTTGTACAGTCCCTGCAAGTTCTCCAACTATCAAGGATATATATATATATATATATATACATATTTTTAATCTGGTCCAGAGAAAGTTGTGAAGAAATACTTTTATTTCATTTGTCATATAGTTGTGATAAGAGTTCATGAACTTCACAGGAAAATGACCAACTTGCCCTTTCCTGGAAGTTACTATTCTTAACGATACTTTTCTAAAAGAGCATGATAACACTTCTTGTTGGAAAAAAACAAACAGGTGGCATTAAATTCACTTGTTTTTTCAGTGCTTAAATTGGTTGTTAACTTCTACTATAGGCTGATTGTTTTGTATGAGTCCACAAGTAGAGATGGGCTCACATGCTTCCAAGTCTAGGTAATGACTAAGAAAGACATACCCGCCATGTAATTCATCCATTCATTCATGTTCTCTTTGCTGTTTTTTCTTCAAAATGCAAAGTATTGTACTGGAACTTTTGACATGCTGACAGCAGTTTTATCATGCTGCTTTCATAGAGTTTAGTCAAAATACATCTGTAAGAAAAAGCGCATGAGAACAAAATTACCTATATACCATTTACCCTCAGCAATTACATGTTACAAGGAATGATCCCAATAGTAATTCCATGGTATCCTAAAACAGGCTCAAAGGAAGACACAGATTTCTGGATTTTGCTGAAGTAGCTGGCCTACCATATGAAAATTCAACAGTGATAGTTTTCCATGTTTCTTGAATTTCGTCCACATGCCTTATTTAGTTTATATTTTCTGATTTTCAGCAGAAAGTCTATAAAATTGGGTAAAAGCCCATTGAATGCCTTTAAAAATTATTGGTGTGGTATGTGGCATGTGGATGACTGGAACAGATCCACATTTGTTTTGGAGGATCTATGCCCAAATGACATTGCTATGAACTGTGCCTGTGTTTAAAAGCTTGTGTGCTGACACATATCTCAGAGCACCTGCTGTGATAATGTTTGCTGAGAAGTGATGTTTTTATCATGTGTATAAATGCTACTTGCTACTTACGGGCAGTTTGCAGCGCTTTTGGATGAAATCTAGAGATGAATTCTTCTCCACCATGAGCTGGGGTTGTTTTACTCAATTTTCTCTCAAAAATGAAAATGTTGAAACTTCTAGGTGGTTTAAAATGCAGCTACTAATAAGTATGCCCTTTATTTTAAAGTATTCTAGATTGCTACATCCATAATTTAGGTTCAGAGGGCAGGAATATAAAGTACTATGTGGCTCTGCACACAGACTCTGCATTTTTAGTTCAAGAAGAATATGCACCTTAGTGGTGCTTCCACTGTGGAAAATCTGTTTTGATACAGACTTACTAACTTCAGGTTCCCCATACAACACTCCTTCATGCCAACCATGATCATCACTAGTAATAGAAGAATGGATTGTTGTGATGTGGTGGAAAATTGAATGAGATTAGATTACATGAACAAAATTGTTTTTCCTTGGGTCCTAATTTGTTTTTTTACTTCCCCAACCTGCTTGCTCAAGGGTGCTCTTCCCATTCCTTTAAAGGTGATGATACAGAAGCCACGTCAAATCTAAGGCAAATAATCAGTGCAGGCAACTTTCTGTGCTCCTGAATACTTTTCGTTAGGGACTCCCTTCCTTTTAGAGACACCTCTGTGAATTTATCTGAGTAATAGCAAAATTAAGGACTAGGGAGAGGGATGAGGAAATTAAATTTAAAAAAAAAAAAAGGAAGTAATGGTTTTCTTCCCTTAGTTATTGATAAATTTAGCATGAACTAAGCAAAGCATTTCAGATTAATTACTGAGAAAAGAAAGAATGAAAAATCTTGTCAACATCCTTCGCTACCTTGAGCTAGCTGTCCTGGTTTCAGAGGTGGTAGAGTTAAGTCTCTTTGTGTTAGCTGGCTTAGTGCTGGGTTTTGGATTTAGGATGAGAATAATGTTGACAACATATTGATGGTTTCAATTGTTGCCAAGCAGTCAAGGACTCTTCAGATTCTCATTCTGCTCTGTCTCTGAGAAGGTGGGGTGCAGCCAAGAAGCTGGGAGGAGACACAGTCAGGACATCCAGCACAAACTGACCAAAGGGGTGTTCCATACCATATGATGTCATACGTGGTATATAACTGAGTGTTGCCTGGGAGGCAACATGGCTCAGGAGCTAGCTGAGCATCATCTCTGTGTGGTGAGCAGTTGTGCTGTGCATCACTTGTTTTGCATATTAATATTATCATCATAATCATCAGTTTCATCTTTCTTTCCTGTCCTATTAAACTGTCTATCTCAACCAACAAGTTGTGGGGTTTTTTTTTCCCCCATTTTCAGTTCTCTGTCCCATCTTACTGGGAGTGGAGAGGGGCAAGTGAGCAGCTGCGTAGTTGTTTTGGCTGCTGGGTGGGTTAAACCCTGACACAAGCTCACAAGCTTTTCTGAATGTCGCTTGATGAACTATCATGACCAGGCAGCTTTCCCAGTTTGGGGAGTGCTTCTGCTTCTCCTGGACACAGTCCAGGAATGTCATTCTAGCCAATCACCCCACTTCACATTTCTTTGGTTATTTGGCATTAAAGGAAGTGTTAAAGTGCTTCCCACCTTACTCCCAGAATGAGGTGCTGAGGCTATAAGATTATTTAAAGTTATTCCTACTTCTTTTTCAGATGCTTGGTGACTGCTGTTGTAAAATGATTTTCACCATTCCCTATCTCATTTTCCTAGCTGAGACTACCATTCAGAAGAATTAATGTTTTCCTCAAAAATCCATCCCCACTCAAGTTTTCTGCAGTTACAAATTATGAAATCAGGATTTAGGCTTAAACTCTCTTTTATCTATTTACTGTTAGTTGTATTTTGATGTTTCAAAATATTTCCCTGTTTCTTCTAGATCGGCAGATGCCATATCAGTCATTGTATTGATTTCCCACTCTCTTACTGCCTAATAAGGACAGCAACATGTTGTACTTTAATACCTTTGTCTGTTTGGCCTTTGCCTGGTGCTTCAGCAAGTAATTTCTCTGATGCTGTTTCTCTGATCTGCCATCCTCTGCAACATCCCTTGGAGCTGAGGCATCTCAGTTCATCTGGTGTCTCCAAATCACTGGAGCTTCCTTCTCCCCCCACAACCATCTCCTTTGCATAAATTGCTTAGTGTGTTATCCTCATTCTTTCTAATTGTATGTGGGTTTTGGTTTTTATCTTAAAAACGGTGACATGCTGGGTTTTTTTGAAGGCCTCTATGCCTACAGAGCACAGCCAGATGAAAAGGATACCCATCTTGAAAGCCTGCTGAGGTTCCTTTTATATCTCCATATTATCTTCAGGTCACCAGCAGCACTGCAGTAGCTTTATGTCTCTAGTTGCACTTGAAACTTTAAAACAGTTTACTCTCTGCAAGAATTACTTTTGTCTGCTCGTGTAGCTTGTATTTTGCTGCAGAGCTAGTGGAAGGTTCTGCAGCTCGATGTGCATGAGGGATGAACCTGATACAGTTAATCTGCAGTTCTTTTATAGAGTTGAGCTCAGATATTCTAAGAAAATCACCCCTCCCTTAAATAGCAGAGTGTAGGAACAAGCAATGCCTTATTCTAATGTTCCTTTTGATGATTGTATGTAATGGAATCAGCTAAGCACTACTAGGGAAAAACAGTCTCTGGAAAACATAGCAGATTATTTGAAGATTGGCAAAGCAGCGCATTTTTAAAATCTGATGATTGCTGGTAGTGTAATACATTTGGGTTAGGTATTTTCCTGCCAACCTAATCTCCAGTATTAGGCAATATTACTGAGATTTTTCATCAACACTGTTGGAAAACAATTGTCTCGGTTCTTCAATTGCCTTACTCAGGCAGTTTAATGTATGAGCATCTTTTTTACATCACAAAGTCTCTTGTTTGAAAACAAAGGCAAAATTGTTCTCCATATATATGTATTTTTTTTCACTCCATATATATATATATATTCACTTTTTGTGGTATATATGCAAACACATATCTATCTACGTAGTCTTATGCCATTGTAAGATCCACTTATCTTCATTGTCTGTTTATTTGCAGCATTAAAGCTTCTATGTGATCAAATGAAAGGGCCGTTATTTAGAAACTAAACCAGACCCAGCTCCTACTCAGTTTTTCTTACAGACTACTCTTACATAAAGCAGAGCTTGTGCTATGTTTCTCCAGTATTTACAAAATTTGACAGTGGTACGTGTTGTGCTTTGCACCACCAACACAAGTCATCTGAAATTGTGTAAAAACTAAGATAAATGAGGATTAAGAGAAGACAGAAGGTAACTGTGCATTATGTTATGTCAGCCCCATCAGCCTCATTCACAGCAGAGCTAACATGAGCCTAGAGAGACAAACTAGACCTTTTGCATTTCAGCAAGCTATTCACTATATAGCTTGATACAAAGGGACCAAACTACACCGACTTTTAATTTTATGGGTTCTATATATAAAATTTCCATAAGTAATTTATGAATATATTAAAATTCCTACTTCTAATTAGTTGCTTAGACTCCTTCTACGGTCAGTGGAAAGAGGACAGCGCTATCAGGGAATATTTCATCCTGCCCTAAATATCTTAAGTTTCCTGTTATGAATCACCCTGGAGATACGCCTTTACACTGTTAGCCACAGAGAGCAATAGACAATTAGCTTAAATTAGAAGGTGAATCTTTGAACGGTGACAGTTACGTGAGGTGAATCTTCCCCTTTTCCAATATGGGAAGAGAACTGACTTCAATGTCGGTGTTCGTTCTGTCACTACAAAAAAAGGGACCCTGTTTTCTGTCTCTGGTGTAGCATTTGCTGCTCATCTATTATCACACCTGCCTCCTTCCCCCCCTTTTTTTTTTGTTGCATTTGTTTATTTGTAATGAGTTCTGTAGAGGCTTACTAGGTAGGAAATCACTATGTTGTAGCATTTCCTAAATGCTGAAAACAACACATAAGGAGAAAACTGTGTGGACTGTTTAATTATCTCTGGAATTGTGTTGTTAGGAAAGCAAGCATTAACACTAATACAGGTTAAAGTAGACAAATAAGTGCTTTCTGTCTGGCCAACAGCTTAAAGATTTTATTTTAACACCCGCACTCTGGGAAGAAAGTAAATGCTTAACAACATCTTAATTAAATATAGGCATGAAAGACACAAAATTAGGATAGGATAAAAAGTTAGTTTAAGAACAATCCAGTGATTAACATGTTGAGGAAATTACATGACTTTTAGAAGGCTTGGACTGCTAAGCAGTCTGTTGTCACTGGTCTTTGAAAGATACAGTATTCTATACAAATTGTAAGCTTAATTATAGCACATAATAAGCAAAGGGCATGTATCTTTCTCTGCAGCTTCAGTAAACCACTGCCATCATCAATAGATCCGGAAAGGACTCAATGTCCTTTACATGTACAGCAACAAAAGGTCTCTCTCATTCTTCAGACACAAAGTTGGTACGGTGTTTTAATTGCAGTTTCTCACAAACAGAAAAGGGAGTTCTCAGATTCCAAGTGACAAAAGACAAATTCTACAGAGATCAACCTTTCTTTGATCCATGCTTTTTATTGGGATACTGAAAGATATTTACAGTCAGTATTGGTCATGTTATCTTTTCAACACAGCCACCTTTTTCTTTTCTTGTGTTTCTTGGCAAGGCAGCTGACATTTTCTGGTTGAATGTCTTAATTTGGACATTCAGCTTAGGCATCTCCGTGGTTCCATGCTTACACTGATGAGGAGCTTCACAAAGTAATATGCTGTTCACACAGTCTGAAGAAGGCAGGTTGTGATTATATTAATACAGATCTTTCCCATACTTTGCCAGAAATTTGCTATAGATAAATATCCCTATAAAAGCACCCAGCAGCAGACACAAGGTGGTAACAGGCAAATAGTCCCAAGTGATTTAGTCAAAGACAAATCAGGTAAAGAGAGATAACCACCGCTAAAGCACACACTGTTGAA
>VZTU01020421.1:0-30127 GCA_013400835.1 Zapornia atra | reverse complement strand
GGCGGCGGAGGGAAGGCGCCATTTCGAACCGTCGGTGCCAGCCGCGCTCCCGCCGCCGCAGATTGTGTAACCGCTCCGCGCCGTCACCGCCTCTCCGCGCCGGGGGTCGGCAGCCTGCGGAGAAGCGGCGCGTTCCTCCTGCCCGGTAGCACGGTGGGAACGTCGCTGCCGGTGAGGGACGAGCCCGGGGCGGCAGCAGAGTCATGTTAAGGCGCGTACCGCCGCCGAGGCTCGGCTGACAGAGTCTTTTTCACCGAGGAGAAAAACTCGCGTCCGGAGGGCTGCGGACATGTGTGGTTGTAAAGCCGTCTCCGGGCAGCTCGGGTGAGCCTCAGGGCTACCTGCTCGCACCTCACGAACCTCCTTTCTCCCGAGGGCATCACTAAGGAGCTGTGTCCGTTTTCAGCGCTTCGTATTCACAAAATAGTTGAAATAATGACCATCGCCACCTGGGCGATGCTAGTTACTCGCGAGCAGAATGAAGACTGTAATTCAGCTTTTTGGCTGCCTTACAGGTTTTCGTGTGGGTACAGCCTCTGCTTGCTCAGAGGGCCAAAAGGACCTGCCTGATGTTCAGGATTGGTTCTTATCACTGTGTAAAGCTGGCGATGAAATCCGGCTATTCCAGTGTGACTGTCAAGCTGTCTTGGTTTTGTTTGGTTTTGTGTCTTACCTTCTGTTAGAGTTCTGCAGAAGTTGCTGTTAACATTTGGTTTGGGTGTTACCATAATATTAACCAGACCTTGAGCCTGGATTCAGACTGTATGCGTAAATTTATGGGCTGTGTTTCCCAGTCCCAGAGATTACCTGCTCTGTAAGAACTGTAGTGAATTCCAGTGACACCATCCCTATCCCTGAAGTATTTACACAAATAGCAACTATTATGTTGAGCAAAACACTCTGTTGGTTACTACTCAAAAGCAAGTAGCATAACCTCACTTCACTGCACCTTGACCCCTTCTGAAGTGCAGCATTAGTGGCCACGTTCGGTGGTGAGGAATCTCATGCGTTGCTAAAAAGCAAAACTATAGAAACAGAGTTGCTTCGGCAGTCCAAATGCCACCAACTCCACCAAACACTAGAGGCAAATCAACAGGAGTAAATGGCATTTGGTGGCATGGCAATCCCTCTTCCTCTGAGATTTTCAGTTTAATACTGGGTTTAGCCCAGCTACAACTACCAAATGTCAAAAAAAAAAAAAAATCAGAATCATACACAAGATAAACAGCCCCCATTGCTCATGAAAACTTCAAGTTTCTGTGTGTTTATACACACTCCCAAGTTCCTGGATAGGAGGGACTGGCAAAGACCTTTAGTGGCTGCTTCCTTTGTACATCTCCCATTTTCTGGTCTAATTGCCTTGTGGTTAGACCGGAATAGGGATTCAAAGTGGCTCTCAAGGGAGGTGCTCACAGCTTTGGGACTGAAGGAGCAGGTGCAAGAAGCTTGGGAGTATCAGTGGAGGAGATTCCTAGGGAAAGAAGGTGGCACCTCAGGCTGAGCCAGCCACTGTAAGCAGCCTGACTTCCACTGTGCTGAAGCATTAGAGCTGAAGTCACTTAAAACATTCTCTCATACAGAGCTAAGTTTGCAAGTGGAGTTGTACGATCAGAACACTTGATTTTTAAACAGAGGATGTTGTTGCTTGCAACTTAAGTGACTAGAAAGAGGAAAATTGACTTTTCTACTTCATCATGTTGTGCATTAAAGGCATTGCTTGCTAGTAAGTGTATAATACTGTTCTTGTAACAAAAATTTCACTGGTAAAAATAGTCTTCTTTCTTATCCCTCAATTTCTCTTACTTGCGTTTTTAATTGTTGTGTAGTTGTCATCCATAATTTATCTTAGCTAGAGGCTAAGAATAAATATTTTTAAAGCAGTAGCAACACTGCCAGATGAATTGAAGCTTTTCCTGGAAACACATTATTGAGTTTCTGTTTCTCAAACTTGTGTTGGACTGATGTGCTCTGAGTAAGGTTTAGGGTTTTTTTAATGCAGAGTGAAGTGGTGGTGACCTTTTTCCTGCCTCATCCTCCACTCATTTGCGTGAAGGATGACAGTGTGAAGGAAAAGGTGACATATCCAAGTGCCCCCTTCTACCTTGGCAAACCTATCTTGAGAAATAAGCAGCTACCAAGTTACTGACAACAGAATTCATAGTGGGCAAACACAAGGCAACTATTCCAGTTCTTCCTGCTTGTCTTGCCATATCCTAGACTGTATCTTTGAAACCAGGCAGAATTCATAAATGAGCTGATGTGTCTCTCCCACTTCCTACTACCAGCCCTTACACAGCGGACACAATTTGTCTGTATGTTTGAGATAAGGCTTTTCTCCAGTAGCTATAATTCCCTTTTATATGTGAGGAGCTTTCAGAGCAAGGTCTGAAAGTGCAGGCTGGGTAGCCATCATGACCAAGAAAGACTGTGTAATGGAAATAGAGGCTCAGATGTTGATCTTACTGATATGAGTGTGTGCATTGAAAGTTTGATGTGAAGTGGCTTACAGACAACTTGCAAATAGCTAAAATGGGTCAGTATAAATGATGGTCTCGTTAATTTGTAATATAGGGAGTGGAACAATAAGTTCTCTTTTTTTACATTTAACAATTACATAGCTACAGTTTATTTCTTATCATGTATCTATCAAAACTAGCAGACAGGTCCAGTATTCATGTAGCTACAAGGGATCAGGGCATGCTTTCTGCTGGGCAATGAGAGGTTCTAAGTAAGAACACAGGCTAACAAGATCTTTGAATTTATGTGAACAGGTATAGGAGGGAATCAGCAAGAAAGGAACCTCACAATTGCCGGTGACTCCAAGAGAAGACCTCAGATCGAGGGAGCTGCTCATCAGTAATGTATTGTACAAACAATAATATATGGTACAAATTTTAAACAGCTTCTAATAAATATATCTCTGCCTAGGTAGGCTGTAATCTGACCTCTCTCAAAGTGGAAGTACTATGCCAGAAGGTCTTAATAAGAGGAACATAAGACAACATCTGCTGCAGGCATCCTTATAATACAAATCTGTGAGTTTGTCAAGACATACTAGTTAAATATTTTTAGCACAATAACTTCTGATTAGCAGACCTGCCACCTCGCCTATCAACCAGGCCTCCCAGTTTGCTGGAGTCTGTGAAATTTTTGAGGGTACACATCATGCTATCATCCAGGCCATTCATAGACATTAAACAGCATTGGTTTCAATATTGTCCCCTGAGAGATGCCACAGGTCATCAGCTGCCAGCTGGGTATTGCAGCGCAGGTCACAACCAGTAGAGCCTGGCATTTCAGCCAATGTTCCAACCACTGTATTGTTCTCTTCTCCAGTCTATACCTCACTATGGTGGTATTAACAGTATCATTAAGCCATTTGGGGCTCTGGTGAGGAAGGAACATTTCTCTTCCAATAGTTGTTTCTTTCATTACTGGTTAGTTTTATTTGACTTCCTATCTACTCCATTTCTTATGTTGGAATATAGGATGGTTACTGTTACTAGACCTGGTGACTTACCCATTATACCTGTAAACAGTAGCACATGGGTTGTATAAGGGATTTGTATAAGATGACCCAACAAACTTGGTCTCTTTTCATGTTGATTTTATATGGTGATGTTTTTAGTAAGACAGTTCTAATTTTACATCTGAAGTAGAAAGAGTGAAGTCTGAATATAATGACTTTATTTAGCAAGCTTAGAATTTTTTTTTCAGTACCACCATATGGCTTTTTTTAAATATATATATATATATATTCCTTAAGATATGAGGTGACTTAAAGTCCAACAAGACAGTGAACTCTCACTTATCTATTCTTCTGTAATGTCAAAAAATTAGACTTGTCTGAGGCAGAAGATATTTTCCTTTGGATATTTTTCCTGGTGTTTGTTGCATGTTGTGATGAGTGAGAGAAGAACCTTTCATTGCAATTTTCCCATTATATTTTTTGAATATGGTTGTCTAAAAAGTAGAACATAGTTTGTTAGATTTCTCCTAGGTTTTTTTCTTCCTGTAGGATGGATGCTGAATTACCACAGTCATTGCTTCCTCTGGCTGCAAGTAGACCCCACTCTTTGAGAGTGAATGTAGTTCTGCTTGATCATTTATCATTTCTGCCAGATAGACAGTAAGTAGATAATAAGTTCCTAGACACACAACTCCTAGAGATCATAGAATCACAGTATGCTTTGGATTGGAAGGGACCTCAAAGATCATCTAGTTCCAACCCCCTGCCATGGGCAGGGACACCTTCACTAGACCATGTTGCCCAAAGCCCCATCCAACCTGGCCTTGAACACTGCCAGGGAGGTGACTTCCACAACCTCTCTGGGTAACCTGTTCCGGTGCCTCAACACCCTCATAGTAAAGAATTTCTTACTAACATCTAATCTAAACCTACCTACATAATTTCATTAGTCACATTAGAAACCACTGAGGCACATCAAGGTTCTCACAACTTTGCCCCCCTTCTCCTTCCCCTCTGCAGGTGTCAGAGGGTTCTTTGCTTTCACGCCCAAGAATCCTGCTATACTCATAAAAAGCATCTCAGATCTCTACAAACATTACTGTGTCCTTGGTAAACAACCTTACTCACATACCCCTTCCCACTCCAGTCTTGGGAATGTTTTCTCCTCCCCCTCAAAGCAACATGATGAGATTAAGTAAGAGCAGCAGCTTCCCAACGATCCTTAACTTCTTGAGAATGGCAGTCCTTGCTTAGGCTGGAAGGAGTTCTGACAAAGTTAAAAATCTCGAGGGATATGAAGATCCTTTTTCTCATTCACCACTTCCATCTCAGTTAGCATAGTTCTCCACAGCCTCTTACCCTGCTGACATCTTCCAAACCCAGAGATACACGAGTCAAAAAGTATTCCTGAAAATTAGTGGCTTTAGTTAGCTGCAATAAGGCCTTGCTGAAACACGTGAAAGACTTGGGCATAAACAGCACAACATGTCAAGGAACCATGTTCCATGGTTTAGACAGGGGATATATTAATTAAAATTTTTGTTTGTCATGCTGATTGGCAGGACCTGCAAATCTGTGGTGATGACTATAAATGCAAAGGAAGAGCTTCCTCTTCCTTTCTTCCTCTGTCTTGTGTCTTCCCTACTCTTGTGTGTTCTCTTGGAAAATGCTGGGGTTTGGGGTTTTTTTTTAATATTAATTTTGTAATTAAAGAAAACCAATAAAAATTTCTGGCAAAAACTAGCTAAGACAAACTAGTGCTCCCCTGGAAATGTTATTACTGGATCAGACAAATCTGTTTGCCAGTGCAGTGATCTCACTATGAGAACTTCTTAAAAGTGGTATTTCAGAAAATGCCTGTGGATGGTGGCAGCAAAAGCATGGAGCTCAGGGGTCTTTCAGTCAGGAATGTATTTTGATGCTGTTGGCTACTGGGTCACACATCTTTAGCAGAGTTTTTCTTATTTAGTCAAAAGTTGCACGGACAATGGTAAATTAAAAATCAGCTCCATAACTGGATCTAGCTATTAAAATGCTTTAATGTTGGGATCTGACAACCCTAACTTTGTATGGGAAAGGAAAGGGAAAAATTGGCAAGAATGAAAGGCAAGCTGCAACAAAAAGTAAATTGTGGAGCCTCTGAAGTGCAGTACAGTATGTCAGGGACTTAATACATTACAAATAGACCTGTATGTTGCTGACCATCCTGCCAAAACAACCGCAATAGCAACCCAACCCTCTAAACAGATCGCTTTACAAATCAAACACATAAGGAAACAATTTCTAGCCAGTCACTCTGCTAGAGATATGAATGCAGGAGACTAAATCTTGTTATTGAAGAGGGGTAATACGGGCTTGGCCACAGAAAACTTCCCATTGTTTGAGATCTGCGGGAACATTGTGGTTAAAATGGCAGGACTAGGATTTCATTGTACAAACAAAATCCAAAACAAGGTCAAAGTGCCCTACAAGAAGACACTATGTTGAAACATAGCTGCTTGTACTGCTTAGAGGAAGAATTTATTTTGTCACTTGGATTCCCAACCTTGTCATCCAAAAAAGCACAAATCTTTAATCACAAATTATTATGAATGAATTAGAAAATATGCCTGTTTGCTCCCCCAAGAGAACTGCTCATTCTCATCACATTCTGAATAACATAATTAGAATGTAAGGAATGAATAAATTACACTTTCACCTACTCTGTAGAGTCAGATTTTTGACTAGTGTCCAAACTAGTCCAAAGGAGACATACCCATTTGCAGCAAAAGGTGAGTTACAAACAGCTCCATCAGTGAGGGTGCTGCCTTCCTCTATGGATCTGTTCTGGGAAACATGTGTGTAAATGAACGTCTCTAGACTGACCTATCTATAAGACGGTTCTGCTGCCCAACCTATAGAGAAACCACAATATTCCTGTGGCTTTCTCCTTTGAATAACAAGCCTGCTGTGCTGTTACACTTCATGAGAATTCATGCACATGCACACATGTGCACTTCCAAATATGTACACATCAAAATTCAAATCCAGGAACTTGGTCATCTGAAAAGAATTTTTGGATTAGCGCATTTTCTGAGGACCAGCACACACTCCAAAAGCTCTTACTCTGTACACCACTTGGAAATTCATCACCTTTGGTTTTTGTTATGTCTCTATGCATGTAAGTGTTGGCTCCTTCTAAAGGCTGTCTATTAGAACACAAGATCGTAATTCCTACTAAATTCTTACGTAAGTTTAAGTATTTTAATGATCACTTAACTAAATTCCACAGGAAAATCCTTACAGGAAAGGGAGAAAAGTCAGCCTCTACAATTTTAACACTTGCTGAAGTGAGTGCAATATGCATTTAACTCTTCATGGGAGCATTGGGGTTCTGCAGGAGACAGACTTGGCAATGAACCAGACTCTGCCTGCAGATAGGCATTTCTGAGTCTCATTGACTTAAGTGGATGTTGCCACAGGCAGATTTTGGACCTGGGTACTCTTAAAATGGAAATTTTTATAGTGATTGCAAGTATTAATATTAAATGGGCACAGCATGAACCCTGTCATGGATAAGAGCTAAGTTTTTAGGGAATAACAGGCAGTTTTAATAAACAAATTAGAAGTATTAACAAATCTTACAAATTTTACATTTTAACTTCTACTACATAAACAATGTGTAAGGAGATCAGGAAACTGGTGTGTTGTAACTCTTGCAACATTATCAGGAGTCTCAAGGCATTTAGTGTTTTCTCAAAGACAGCCATAGGCATGTGAGAAAGCCTTTTACCCTCATGTTAAATAAACAAAAAAAGGAAGAGAAAACATCTTTGCCATCTAAAAGAACACTGATCTTTTGAAACCTATCATTTTTTAAAGCCAATCATAAAATGTATTGTGACCTGATCCCTGGTTCTGAATGCAGGTCCTTGCCAATATTAAGATGTTATTGCATAGGTTTTTGCTGAAACCAAAAGAAATACTAATTGCACAGAGCGGGTGAAGCTGTGTTGTTATAACTGAGACCTCTATATGTATTATAATTTTCACTAAACTTTATGAAGAAAAATGTTGCAGCATTGCAACAAACTGTAGAAATCAGGTTGCTGTAAAGAGAATGGAGAAGAGATTCTGATGACCTCAAACAAAAAGACTGTTAATGAGTGGAAGATGATTTTGAGCTGAGAATGAAGGTACTAAGGAGAGCATCAGGTCTGTCTATATTGAGCCTGCAGATCGGGGTGTGTTCAGCCCTCTTCCCTTTTCCCTCTGCCCCACTCCCTGTTTCAACAGGAAGGAAATACAAACATGTAAGTCAAAAGGAAATCAAAGTGTGCTCCACCAGGCTGGCCAGTTGTCCAGGACTGACATCTGCCCTTCACTGTAGGTAATGAATTAGTTGGGCACTTTGCACAGCATCATCGGGAGTAAAGTGGTAGGATTTAGATCAAGAAGAAGGGCGTGTTGAAGGCATGAGCAGTGTCATAAATTGCAAGTAGAAATTATTTTTATTTTTAACTTATAAGAGATCATTAGGATCTTCAGGAAGTGCAGGACAGTATGGGATCTGTGCAAATAAGTATTAGACAACTGAAGGGACATTGGGTACATGCCTATAAATCACAGGGAGAGCAAGAGTTAAGGACATAATCTGATGTTTTGGGTAGAAGCAGGGAAATCTGAGTGAGATTGATTTGTATGATTTGGATCAGAAACAGGGATATGTATTAATCTAATAAAGAGGTGAGCAAACTTAGCTAAGCTGAATTTCACCACTGGTGGGAACAAAAGTCGTCTCTGAAACCAAGTGCACTTCTGGGAATATTGTTTCTCCCTCTCTCCCTCCCTGTTCCAGGACTTGGACACTTGTAACTGTTCCCTTGCCAGGCAAATGTCATCCACCACACAGTTGGATCCACTTCTTTGCTTATTGCATTTATCCTGCGATCAGTCTAGACTTGTCTAGCATTGCTTTGCATTCCTGGCAATTCTAAAGAAACATATGTCTTGCTGGCTGCATGTGGGCTGCTTGGATTGAACAGGCTGGGGCTGGAGTGCCCAGGCTGGCCAGTTTTCAGAAAACAACAGCAGCTTCATCTCTCTTCCTCTTAAGAATTCCTTCTAAACTGTGTTGTGTTCTTTTCTCTATGATTAAAACATCATGTGGGATGCTATTTACAATCCTATGTGTGGAAAAGCATATTTTCATATAATGTCTAGCCTTACAGATCTTCCTCTTTCACTTAGACTGGGTGGCTAATAGCTGCTGAAATTCAGGCAGGCGCATTAAGTATTGAGAGAATCAGTATCTCATTTTTAGTCCTGTGCAAAGTGGTTTTGTAGGTGTCTATTCATAAAAATTTAAGGGCAGAAAAAACCCCAGAATATTTCAGAAGGAAAACAATAACAGGAATAGCAATTTATTTCCACATAGATTATTTAAATCATTTGGTCTCTTTTAGTCTATAGGCTAACCAAAGGGGCCAAGTGCATCTCTTGAGCCTGTCCTGAAGGTAAAAAGCATGGTAAAAGGGCACTTACAGCAATGATTAGAAGCCTCAAAATCAGATTATGATGATGATGATAATGATGATGATTATATTTTGAGATTGGGCAGGTAACCAACCGCCTCTCCTGGGGAGCTCATTGAAAGGTACAGAGGGTTTTGGAGTTTGCTTTGTGGTAAATTATTCTGTTGGTTAGATCACAAGTTCAAGACTGCCAAGCCTTTGCTTGCTTTACTCTTCTAAGTGAAACTAGGTAGGAAGTGGTGAATTCCTTCTTGCCTATGAAATTGACTTTATTCTTACCTGGCACCTAGTCTTGTTACAAAGCTTCATCAGCCCATGTATCAAGACTTCTTTGAACCTTTCAAGGCAGTGGTTATGATGATTTCCATAGATCTGATGTGGTTCTTATTGTAGTACTTTCACATTACTCTTACAATGATCTGAGATTCATTTGCATCCGAAGAATGAAAAACGGTGGTAGGAAGACTACAAAAGCTTGCCTAGCTCAGTAATTAAATCCTCCAAGGACAGCAATCCCACCACCTGTCTGTCAGGCTGTGTCAGCACTGCATTACCCTCCTGGCAAAAAAGGGTTTCCTAATGTCCAGTCTGTACCCTCAAAGCTGTAATTTGTGGTCATTGCTCTTGTAATACTGTTTAGTACTACACAGGGGAGTTTGGCTCTTACATCCTCACAAGTCTTTTCAAATAGTTACAGGCCATTTATTAGAGTTCCTGTTAGCCTCCTTTTCAACAGCCTAAACACATACTGTCTGCTTAGGACATGTGCAAAATGTTCTGCAGAGTACAGAATGAAACCAGCAGGGAAAGAATAAGCAGGAAAGCCAGATGAGAGTGTGGTGCCGCAGCGGCTGCATCTGGTGAGTAGCACCACACTGCCTGCAAGGGGGAGGTGCATGACACTTTGCTATTTGCAATTCATTAAAGGTGTTCAGCCTGCCAAGAAGTTCAAGTAGTTTCTTAGCTATGACTTTTTTAACAATCTAAGGATACATTTATGTCATTAGTTCCCTATTTAGTCAGATTTTGGACACAGATGAATCATGATATACGTGTCAGGAAGCTGCAAATTCTAAAAATGACAACTGTTCATAAAATGTGAATAGCATGTGCCTAACCATTCCCTGCTATTTCTCCTTGAATGTCTTTACATGTGCATAGATTAGGAATAAAGATCTGTGAGCCTGCAGGGCCATGTTCTGGAGACCTCTGCATGAAGAGAAGAATATCCAATATAAAATCTGTCAGTCAGGACATAGGATAAATTAAATTTTATATAACCTCCAGCTTATTTTAGGAATGAAGAAACTTATGGCCCTCAGTACCACAAGCGCAACAACATTATCTTGCTCTCAGTTATGTATAAATTCATCATTTAAAGCTCTGTATTCCTTTATGTA
The DNA here is from genome assembly GCA_013400835.1 of Zapornia atra. Classification (NCBI taxonomy): domain Eukaryota; kingdom Metazoa; phylum Chordata; class Aves; order Gruiformes; family Rallidae; genus Zapornia; species Zapornia atra. Next base: position 19,745 of record VZTU01020421.1, on the reverse strand, counting down.
TGTAATAGTATGCATTTAGAAATTGTTTCCAATGGCACAGGGCCATATGTTAGCATGAACGTGCTAGGAGAAAGTTACACATGAGCTATTTGGCTTGGTCTTTTTTTAGCTGAAGCTGTCACTGCATCAGTGGGAGAGAATATTTCAGTTTTAGTAAAGTTTACAGACTTTAATTGCTCTTACTTTGTCCCTATGCCAGTATGATGGGCAAAACACATAATTCAGTAAATTAAAATGTCGACTCTAATCTAAGAGGGCTTTTTGCTTAAACCCAGCACAAAGAAAGGGGGACTTAAGTATACAGGTGAGAGATTGTACTGGAATTGACCTGATGTCAAGGTGTATAGAACTAATATAAACTAATATAAGCTGTATAATCATATAAACTAAACGAACATAAAATAATATGAATTGTAAGTTATTTTGCCAGTATGTTCTAATGATAAACTGGCAGAAACAGAAATACCTTTAATGATGTTTTGGCACGGAACTGTCTTTACTCCTTGCATCCCACAGCATTCAATCTGACAAGTGCAATGGTATAAGTAAATAAGTACCAGCTGGTTTTGTTTGAAATCACTGACACTCTATGCTGTAATAAACTTCCATTTACCAAGAGTTTAGTCCTAAGTATCATTCAGTAGTTTTGCTTCCTATACTTCCATCATTTTTGACTGTGAACTATCCACCTGCCATTTCCTTTAAAGAGCAAACAGTGGAACAGCCTGCAATGTAGTCTGTGTTTAGTTTAAATTCACAGGAAGGGTGTTGAACTTCTTTAGAGTCTCTCATATTCAACCTTTGGTTGATAACCATAATCCCTCTTTGAAGAGGGAAACCCCTTTTGGTACATTAATGATCACTAAATGCATCAACAAGATCTCCAGCTGCTCATAGTAGGGCTTGTAAGACTTGGACTTTTAGATGAGTAGGAAAGTAAGAATTCCTTTCATAAAGAAACACGTACAATTCTATATTAACTTTTTAATTGCTTGCAATGCACTTCCATGATAACCTTTGTCCACAAGCAGGTCTGTTCTTGAAGCTCTTTAATTGTTTATCTGGTGCATCTACTATATTCATAGATTTTTCCCTTCTTCATGCTGGAGGGGTGCAAGGAAAGAAGAACACCAAGATCATGTCAGAGAGTAGAATTTCTAGATAGCAAGGCTGTGTAATGCCTGGTTTTCTGCCATACCTGCCAACTGCTGTCAGACAGACTGACTGCATTGTTAACCAGAAGGTGGAAGAGATTAGACAATACAGGGAATAAAGTGGGACATGGAACAGTTTCTCTTTTTTCCCCAATAATTTGCACTTTCTACCCTTGTACTGGAGAAGTGAACATAGGGAGTGTTTTAGACATCTCACATTATCCATCTCTCCTTTATTCCACTCAAGGACACAGACTGAAGAGTACTGCCTGAAAATCAGACTGTATTGGCATTCAGTCATTAATAGCACAATAAATATAAAAGAATAAAATATTTAAGTATCATATAGTAAAATCCCTTAATTTAGCAATGCTATTAATGTGCTACAAGCTATACTACAGTTACTACTGTGATAGTTCATTTAACCTTCAAAAGGCCAAAGTTCTTCCCATTCCAAAGCTGAAGAGGTTATATCGCTTTCAAAGCTCTGGCTATTTTGTAATACTTATTTTAGAACAGTGGATATTGCTATTAATAGAATCATCTCACCCATTTCTGAGTCCAGTGAAGCAAGAAACATCAGTGATGTTTTGTGGCAGTGAGTCAGCTATGCACTGCTGAAAGGTGTTACTTTTTCCAGCTCTGTCACCTCTTCTGAAGTGAATATTCAGTACTCATAATGCAAGAAATGTTTCTGAAGTACATTAACTATGTAATTCACTGGTTTGTACACTTTTATTCTGTACTGTCTTACTCATCTTTTGATGACCTAAAGAGACTCATACTTTTCAAGTGTCCTCATTCATGATGTTTCCCAGGCCTTGATTTTTCTACTTAGCTCTACATTTCTTCTTTCCAAGAGCTTTTACTAGGTAACAGATCTTGAGTCAGATGACTGTGTGTAGTCTTTCTGTTTCAAGAAAACAATAACCTTAAAAAAGGATGAGCTGGAGGTTTTTTTCTCTCTCTCTTTTGAACTAGCAGCAGATTTTCACGCAGATAAATGTGTATCTGATTGAGAGACAGACAATTAAAATAGGTTTGGTTTTTTTTAAATCTCCTACCTGTTACTTAATTATTTTCTTCCTTCTAGTTTCTTCCTTAAAACAAACAAAGATGTTTTGCCTGGAAATTCTGCATAGTAATGACCACTTTATACACACCTCTGCCAGTTAGTTGCTGTCTGCAAATCTGCATCTTCACATGAACCTACATGTTACTAACCTTTGTCAAAAGTCTTTGGGCACTTTGATCAGACACACCATAGGTAAAAAGCATTGGGTCATGCTTCAATTCTGGATTTTCTGTCACCTGTAGATCATCTCCATGTTCATAGCAGATCCTTGGATCTAGTCAAATATTATTCTCCTTTTTTTCCTAATGCCTCCTCTTTCTAGTTTATAAGCATACTTTTCTGTAGTGTTGACATACAGACTATGGGTGAATGCAATCTGAAGTTGTACATTTCCAGTTTCCACTGGCTATTCAGGAGTATCATAATGTATTTCTCTTTGTGAATTTAAATTTAATTTCATCATCAAGGTCTGGATAAGCCTGTTTTTGCTATCTCCTTGGAAACAGGTTTTCAAGTAGTGTTTTCTGAAAGAGCTAGAAGTGTTAATTGTAACAGTTTCAAAAAATTACAGCTGTGATTAAACACCTTTGACCAACCTACAGTAGTAGTTAGCTACTTTGGGTTGGTTTGTAATATTAGCTTCCTGGGACTACTGCAGCATCTGTCTTTCTGATTCTTTACCTGCAGAAAGGAGTATTAATGTCAACAAGTGGCTCTGCAACAAGGTGGGAATTTCTAGATCGTTTATCCCTGGTGCCTGACAAGGTAAATCTTCTGTGAGCTAGAGATGGAGCTGTTACTTGTGTAGCTGTGTCTTTGTTAACTGAAGCAGTTAATTGGGGTGTAGAGAAGGATAATCACAATAGTGTACAAGACAAGCTATTTAAGTTAGCTCTGCACCTGTGATACTGAGTACTTAGTGTCTGAATTCTGAGCAGGTGCTGTTCCTATGCTACCAGTGTACCCCAGCTGCATACTATAAGTCTATCTGGGCAGAGTTAGGTGAGTTCTAGGCTGGGGAGGATGGTTGGGAGAAGGGAATTTTGATGTTTGGAGCCTGTGCTAACCAGGAATTTTGATCAAATAAGTAGTGGCTTTTTGTGGTGGGTTGGGGGTTTTTTGCTTGTTTGTTTTTGTGGTGGTGTTTTGATGGGTTGGGTTTTTTTCTTTCTGTTTGGATTGTATCATGAATATTGAGAAGGCAGAGATGTGATGGTAATGTTCTATTTGATATGAAGTTTCTGTGTTCTTGCTTATATCTTCAGAAGTAGATCTTTCCTCTGATGAGGAAAAGGATCATCCTGAGCATGGTGGATACTTTAAAAAAAAAGTGATGAAGGAGTCCCATTCTGAAGCTTTTCTATCTACAAAGCCTGTCATCTTCAGTTTAGTGATAACTTGCCTATTTGCTGTGTTATTGCTTTACTCATCAGGGAATTCACCTAAGGCAAGCTGAAAGTTTAGCATCTATCAATCATCTCTCAACATTGGTGATGCAGTGTGGAATGAAGAAAACAGTGGATTCTGACTGTTGTGGGAAGTGCCCCAACTTTTGAAAGAACCAGCTTTATAAAACAATATACTTAAAATATAACTTTATTTTTCCTAGAACATTTAGATGAATAAATTCACCCTTTCTCAGGAGTTGAGAGGGTGGAGAAAGCTGCCCATTGCACTAATGCATGTCATGCTATTAATCTCTGAAGAGCTTTGTTGTTTGGCTTAGGAAAGTAGAGGACAGTTTCTAAAAGTGCCTAGAGTCCATAGCATCACTAACAGGCATTAGGTATTTGGAGGGACAGTGACAAGCAATCCCTAAAAACTGTACTTGGGAAAATTCCCCTTAAAGGAGGAGAATAGACTATTGTCTGTCTATCTAAATTCTGTAAGGCTGTGGGTCCCTAAAATTCTGCTTTGTCCAGGACTGGGTTGTTGGTTGATTCCCTAGTGGGAAGGGAGGGTATATGATTTGCTTTTTTTATCTTTCTATTTAGCTGACAGGTAGAAAGCTCTTTCCATGTTTTCTCAGTCCCTCTGTTTTTTCCTCTCTTCACAAACAAGACACATTAACTTGTTTCCTTACTCTCCCACAACCTTGTAAGACTGCTGTCTTCTCCAGTGTGGTGCTGCTGTGCAGGAGGTGTTGGAAGGTAAAGGTCTTGTCCTTAGCAGCCTTTTGTGTATGTAGAAGCTATTGTAGTTAGCAGATCAAACCAGACTTTGGTTGTTGTGAAAATACGGACCTAACAATGCTTTGTAGGTGTAAATGGTTGTGGGTTTGGTGGGATGTAGCAATGTTTTGTCATCAGCACTGAAATTGCTTGAGTTCAAAAGCTGTATGGGATTTCTGAATTGTTCCTGAAAGAATATGAAGTCTGTTGGGATGAGTCATTTATCCAAGGCTCTCATCTGAGTTTCCCCATTAGTCTCATCCATTGATGTTATTTGTCTTGGGTTTCTTCATTTAGTTCAGGATGGCATTGCAGAAGTTCCCTGGGAGCATTTTACCACATCTTAAGAAAACGTGGCATTTGCTCTGCATTTGCAAGGTTCTGTTTCTAGGTGCTCTTCTCTGTTCAAACCAGACAAAGGTTATTAAAACAGAATTCAGTTTGGATTGAATGGAGACTGGGTTTTTGTGTGTCAATCCCACCCACTGGGCCCCTGGTCAGAGGTGCTTACATCTGTTCTTGGGCATATATGTCTAGTGCTGCAGTACCTGTTCTGCCTGAGAAGCTGCTGCTATCACAGGGGTACCTCCAATCATCAGCCCAAAAGGGATCAGTTCCTCTCCCTCTTTGCCAGTGTGTCCAGCCATGTGGCTAACAAGCCAGAGTTCTAATCAAGCTCTGTTGATGTAGTTTAGGAGGAAGCTAATGCTGCTCATTTGATTATGAAACTACTGTTTTTTCTTAATTATCTATTTAGACTTAAATGTCACTGGTATGCCCTCACTATGAAGAGATTTGACTCAAACAACTAAGAGCAGATTTATACTCTGGAGAGACACAAGTATGAAAGATCCTAGAGTAACATTAGTTTTCTTCTTTGGGTATTGTCTTTCCTTACATGTTCTCTCTCTTTTCTGAGACAGGCTGCTTACCTTATGTGAGAAGAGCAGAGTTCATTCTAGTCAATGTGAGGAAGACAGTACTGAAGTTCAAAAGTATCTGGAGGCTGAGAACTTTGAGACTTTTATGTTACTGAAGTCTTCTGAATGAACCATATCAAGCTGTTTATTCACCTTTCATTGGTTATCTACTTCATAACCTTTTAAATTATAGATAATATTCCTGTGTTTTTCCTCATTATCCCTTTATTAACATGCACAAACTTGCTGCCACCATAGTGATTAATTTCCCACAATTTGGCACTACATTTCCAATAATACATAGTCATTCTCATTTAAATAATCTATTCTATTCAGTTCCTCTTGTGTTTGGCCTGTAACATTTATCTAACTCTCCTTTCTCACAAGATTGAAATAAATAGTTACTGACTGCTTGTCCCCCTAAATACAGCCCAGAAGGAAAGTGCTGATCACAGCTCTGGAGACAGCCCAGATGCATGCCCTGAGACTGGCTCTGGGGACAGCCCAAGCATCTCCCTGCCTTGCTTGCTCAACCAGGTGCTGAGCTGGCCCTGGCAGCAGCCTCAGGGTAAACAAAGGGTGAGAAGGAACCTGCAGCCCTGAGGTAGATAAGAAAGAAGGGGAGACAGTGAGTCCATGGAGGTACACAACGCGACTCATTTTCTTCAGTGAGGCTTTACTGATAAACGTGGGGCTTCTATTTGCTGGGACTATCATCATTTTAAAAGCTGGCTTCATCTTTGGGGTTAGTTGTGTTTACTGCTTGCTTCAGGCACTAACAAACAAAACACACAGCAAGAGCTCTTATCTCTTTTTTTTTTTTTCCTTTTTCCAACTGCAAGGCACTGTACAGTGTCAGTTTGACTTCAGCCCAAATGCATGCTGCTCTGTGCTAGCAAGGTGCACTTCCAAGTAATTACTTAAACCTCAGGACAAAAATTACTTCAGCTACCCCAGTACGACAGAATTACAATACATATTAAAAGGGGGGTGGAATCTTTAAAGAAAACATTGAACATTTTTTCCCCATACATGAGTCCTGCTATGAGTGAGAGCTGCTGTAACATTCTGAATCCAGTGTCATGTGCATTTTAAATGCCACAAACTGCTCATCACATTCTGTACAAGATGATTCACTTTTTCCAACCGCTTCAATGTCGCACATATGGAATCTGTTGTATTTCGTCAGCCAGTACTGCCCTATGTTTCATCCCCTTGTGTATATAAACTATGCTGAATCTTTCAACCTTTAATGTAACAGCCTTATTTCTGCAGTGTTCCACTCAGCATCAGAAAGCCTTGCCTTCTCTCTCCTTTATTTTGTAATCCCTAGATGGGATCTATAATATATTAAGCTTTACTGTACTAGCTACTAGAAGGACAGAGAAGACTCTTTGTTGCTGTGTAACTTGGACAGTTTGACTTCAGAGTCCTTAGCTTGTGAACTTAAAACTGTGCTCAATTTTGAGATCATAGATTCTGGGTTTGGCTTTTTTAGTCATGAGATTCTGTTTTAGTTTTTAATCTACAAATTTTGACACGTTTGTAGAAGATAGAAGCTGCTTCCTGTGCTGTGAGGTCTTCTCATCTGCCTTAGCCTTTCAGTGTTTGGCAAATGGGATTAAAGCTTTTACTTGCATCAAAATAAAAGTTTAAAGTAATCAACTGTCAATAAACCTGTCGGCAGTTGCTCCAAACTATTCATGATAGTTTATAGATTGCTGTGGCTGATTGGCAGTGCTCACTGGATTCCTCAAGAGGGTGGAATTGGAACCAGACCTAGTGGGTGTGTTGGGAGGAACGAGGGGGCTGTGTGGGTATACATATCACTTCTTTCATCTGACATCTAACCTGGAATGACATCATGCTATTTCTCTCTTCTTTTTTTCTCTCTCTCTTCTCTTTTCTTTTTTTCTCTTTTTAATTCAGACATTTGGATGTTATAGTTTTGGTTTTTTTTTCTTGGTCTGTACCCTAAGTGATTGATTGCAGCATCAGCACTTGGTTCCCAAGGCATCAACAGGCATCAGCCTGTTGTTCCCATCTTCTGTGTGCCTAGCTGTTGCCATCTCTTTCTTTTGGCCTAGGTTAGTGACAAATTAAGCACTCCAAACAGGGAAGTCATAAATACATGCTGTAAATTAAGGCCTAGCATAATGAAACCATTCTTAAAATGTTGAATCACTTGTGTTGAAAACATTGGGGAGTGATTGAACTTGTTGGAGAGCCAGTGCTGGAGAGTCCTTCCCTCTCCCTCCTCCCTTGCATGCACCTAAAACCAGCCTGACAGGTGAGAAACAGGCTTTCTGGTGTGGGTTTTTTTTGCCTGCTTTGATAGTGCCTGCAGCTCTGCCAGGTGCAAGGTGTGGCTGCATGGGAGCTGAACTGCCTTGTGCTGAGTTGTTTATCTTTGCTGGGAAATCTGCCTTTACCAACCTCTGGTAGAGAACTTGAGCTTGAATGCTGTGCTCGAAGATGCCCGCCTGTCAGCAGCCCCATCTGCTGCAGTGGAGGTGTATCACTTAATGCTAAATAGTTAAACCCACAAAAATAAGAATTTGTCCTTTTGGAATAACACCCTCTTCTTTTTGTCTTAATCTTTAAACTTAGCACTTAACCATTATAAGCTCCACCAGAATCTGCAGGAGCAACATTCTTGACCCTTCCAAAATCAGAATTCTTTGAACTTCCTATACTCACTCTATTTTCTGCATATTCAGCATAACTGGTGACGTGTGCTTTTTGGTGTCTTTTTTTTTTTAAATAACCCCACAGTGATAGTCTGTCTTGAAAGCTTCATTTCCCAGACCTGTACAGCCAGCTGAAAAGCAATCCCTCTGCATTAAAAACCCTGTACTTATGTACTGCAGTGGCTTTACTTTTGGAATATTTGCATGTGTCAGTAGATATTGGAATGCAAACTCTTATTTCATAAACAAATTCAGTTTTGATATAAGCAGGTTTCCATGTTTTGTGTTAATGGGCTTAAGGACAGCAAACATTGTAAATTTTTTTTTTTACAATCCCTAGGTTCTGTGCCCTGCCTTCCCTCCACAGCTTCTCCTTTCTTGTTGCATGGGATGATAGGATTACATGAGAATCCAAGTGTTCTCGTTTAAGAAAAGAGAAAGAAAAGCTATTTTGTCTGGCTTCTCAGAAGCATGAGGAAACCAGCCTTATAGGTTCATCGAGTAGGTAAAGACACATAAAACACTTCTATAAATTACTTTATGTAATGTGAAGAACTGCAGGGGCCTGTTTCTTTGGAAAACTTGCAAAATCCAACATTGTTTTCAGGTCTTGAACTTGCAGTAGAATCCTAATATGAGCTCTCCTGGGGAATTTTCCTAATGGCTTTACCTAAAATGACTGCTTTACATAAAATACATAAGGGAAAATACTGACTTGTCAAAATTCAAATCACTTTGTGGGAACAGCTAATTTTCTAGGGGATTTTTTTGACAGTGAAGGCAGCTTCTCAGTTGAACGAGAGAACTTCCACTGCATGTCCCACTCTGAATTTGTATGTCCTTTAAGCCTCAGTGAGCAGTTCTGCTGGGATCCTTGCCTGGCAACTTTTATCAGGGTTTTATTTTCTGTTACTGGAGTTGTTTTACTACTTCTCCCTGCTAAACATCCTTCAGGACCCAACTGAGGCTGACTGAATGTAGCCTGCTTAGGCAACTCCCCTGGTTCAAATTCCTGCACTGCTGTTACTAGCACACACCAGGCATCTGCCCTGGGAAGGGTTTGTCAGTCATCTGGTGGTTGAATAGACAGGCTGATGCTGAAGCTCCTGCTCTAAACTGATCAAACCAATTCATGCTTTGTCCTCACTTCTGAGCAGCTGGTCTCTGAGGCTCTTTACCCTGCTGGGCTGGATCAGCATATGTGTTTGGTTTATATCCTGTCCTCAAAAAAAAAAAGAAAACCCTAAACCACCACCACAAAAACTTGGTGACACCTGCTTCATCTGTGTAGGGAACAGGGTACTCAAATCATGTGGCATCATGGGATGTCAAACTGTTTCCCTCTCGGAAAGGAGCATGATTCCCACCACTACCCCAATCTTATGGAATCCAGTAGGATGCCATCACAGTTCAGTTCTGTGCTTTCTGACTCCATAACAGGATCAGAGGTCTGAATCTGCAAACTTTTCTTAACAGTACTGGATTTCAAGCTCATGAAGGTAATAGCTAGTACTGGTTTTTTCCTTTTGATTAAAGTCATGTGGTAGTGTATGTTCAGTAGGATTGCCTGATACTTTCTGGCCTTCCAAGAAAGATGCAATCTGTTGGAATAGCTTGACTTGCTGTGGGGAGGACCTGCCAATGAGCTGTTTTATACATTTCAACATTTCCATTTTGCAGTTTTCAGTAAGATGCTGATTTTTTTCTCTTTCTTGACTAAATGTAAGTCACACACTTGAAATGAAACCAAAACTAAGGAATGCAAAATGCTGACTGGAGCAGGAAAGTTTGCTTTCAGTTTGTTGCTTCCTGTTCTGATCATGAGATTTGAATCAAACTTGGTTTAAAGATAACAGCAATCCCACAAATCAGTGTTTGGTGTCACTATGTCTGCTAACACTTCTTTGAAGAATGGACCACTATAAACTGTCTCTTAGAGCTTTTAAGTACAGTGGACATATTTTGGTTGCCAAGATCATAGTTGTTCTGGGTTTTTTTCCTGTTCTGAATCAAGCCAAGAATGAAAAGATTCTACATAGTTCTCACTAAAATTCACAGACCAAATGCTTTGAGGGAAAGATGGTGAAGATCTTAGGCTGAAAGAAAACATTGTGTTCTATACTGAGACTGACTTTAATTATATTGAAAAAAGCTGTAAGTAAAAAGACCTATTTTATGATGATCTGGTTTGCTTAGCAAGATTCTTCCACTGCACTGTAAAATGTTGGTAAGCAGAGAGGATTTGGGAGGGCATTCTGAAGAAATATCACTGTTTATCACAGAAGAGTGAGAATCCTACAAAATGTTACTTCCTGTCATAGGAATCTTTCTTGTAGGATGATTAAAGTGGCTTTATTTTGAGGGTTGGTTTTTTTTGAGTTTTAAAAATCTCTAAAAAACAGTCTGCCCTACTTGCTTTTGGAAAAATCCTTACACCTCTGGTCCTCTCCAGTCACTATGACCAGGAGGAGTTTAATTTGTACTCCTGAATCATTGCATTTGAACTGGCTGCAAATCAAAAGTTCTGTAGTGGTAGCTGCCAAGAACTTTATCAGCCTTTGTGCATCCAGTGAAATACCAAGGCTTGGCTTTTCTTTTTAGTAGAAGGAGAACAGAACTCAGCTCCTTTCCATTGTATGACAATACAGAGAAAGTGTATCTGTTTAAAAATCATCCAGGCTAAAGCCTGCTTTCAGGTTCTGAAGCACATCAACAAATGTTAGGCTATCAGTCTGCAGGATTCCAGGTGGCTTTTGTAGTTGGTCCATCCTCATATTTGGGCCAAAATGTGAGTGGGTATGGTAAAGTGCCACTGCCCTTTTTATCACACAGTGATCTCCAAATTGATGAGTTAACAAGGCTAATGCATAGCTCATGATACATTCTCAGCACAGAGTATGGTATTATGGGGTGTTTTCTGAGCCACATGAGCTCTTTTACCCTGATCTCTGGAAGATTTAATAGGGCTTTGAAGAGTAAACATCCTAAATAGGCTAGAGGAGTAACTAGTGTTCTTCCTAGATGTAGTACAAAACTAAACTTGCATTGAGCAGGACTCCTGCTTCTCCTCTTTAGCTGTATGCTCTTTGTGGCTCTACCCATTTGTTTGAGTTTTCTTTAATGCCATATGTGTCTTGGTAGTTAGTTTGCATTAACAGAGATGTTGTAATTTCAGGAACCTCATCTTTTGCTTAAAAATGTGGCAGAAGATTTGTCACTGCTTTTCTTTTTTTGCTGGTATTATAAAGCAGAAGAGAATGTGAATATGGTTTCTTCTTTCCAGCATGAAGATGCTGAGCTGAGGCTAAAAGACACAATGGTAACAATTTTTTTGTGCTCTCTTCTGTCTATTGAGGAAACTACTTCATGTATTTTTATCTTTGGTTGAAACTGATTTTCAGTGTTGAAAACTGATTTTCAGTGTTGAAAACTCATTCTGGTGGGAAGTTATGAAATGGCACTAAATTAATCTATAGTGTTGAGACTTGATGTGGTAAAAGAAAGTCTTGCCAGCTTCAGCTATGATGATTTCAGTATAACTGCCTTCCTTTTTACCCAAAAAAAAAAATTGGGGAAGATGAAATAATTAAGGGTAGTGTTTGAGTTCTGGACCTGTCAGGCAGTTGGTAGAGCCAGACTCTTCTACCCTTCTGATTTTTGAAGAACAAAAGTTGTTGAAATTTCAACTCCTATTTAACTACTGTAAAGAGGAAAAGTGAAGGTTGAGTTTATTCAGTTCAATGTGTGGACCACTAACCATATGGTCTACACCCACCCCTGTGGTTGCAATGCTAAGAGGGTAGTTGATTCTAGTTGCTACTATGAAGGAATTGGGTTTAGAGGGCAAGTGAAATTAGACATTTAGCTGTATGTATCCTGCTGTGCAATGTTACAGGGCTGTGAATTAATATGAACATTTAGATGCCTACAACTATCCATTTTACCAGCTATTCTGTCACATATGTTGGTAACTATTAACTGTTGAGTGATAACAGCAAACAAAAGGGTAATGCATGCCTAAAGATAAACTGTAGATCACCATTAATGCAGTAATAACCTTTGTTAAAAAACACCCTGACATCCAAATCAACTAATTATTTAGTATAATATAAAGGCAACTTTATCGTTGATCTCTTTAACCCAATTGACTTCTAAAGTACTGTAATCCTGCCATTGTGGTCTTTGGTAGCATCTGACTCTTCCAGGACAAGTTCATCTTGTCAGTGACTGGGCTCCCACCTGTGTTGCAAAGACAATGTTTGATTTTGATTGCCTGTGTGGCTCTTGAAGGACTGGCTTAAACAGCAGGTATGCAATTCCTGAAGGAGGAAACAGCCTTATCATGAAGACTCCTACTGGTGGCTGGTTTCTAGGTAATAACTTCATAGAAGAAATTGTCTGTAATTACAGGAGAGCAAAGAGTGCTCCCTCACTACTTGTCAAAGCTCCCTCGGAACACTTCCCTCAAACTTCATACAGATATTTGTTCAAAAATTAAGCTTAATTTGAACCCACAGTAAAGTTTAAGCCGTGTGTAGCAGTGCCACCTAGTGTAGTCTGTCAGTCCTTGGTTTTCAGGGTGAACAGTTTTATTCCTGTTGTATGTTGAGTCTATAATGGTTTGGGAAAGCAAACATTACCTTTTTGTTGTAGAAGGTGATTCTCTGAAATCTGGGCCAGAATACCCTCTTACATGAAACAAGCTCTTACCTGATTACTTATTTCATGCTAATTTACAGAATTAAGACAAAATATTTGGAAGTAATCCACATATAGCAGATTACTCTGTCATGTTTAGCTTTGAAAATTAAATGGAGAGGTAGGATGAAGCAGTGATTGGATACTACTCTTGCTCAAGAAATATCAGCTTGATATTGTAGATGTACCTGAAGGGAGCTTATAAGCAGGAGGGGATTCAACTTTTTAAAAGGGCAGATAATGGCAGGACAAGGGGGAATGGATTAAAACTAAAGGAAGGAAGGGTTAGATTAGATCTTAGGGGGAAGTTTTTTACAGAAAGAGTGGTGAGGGGCTGGAACAGGCTGCCCAGAGAAGTAGTGGATGCCCCGTCCCTGGAAGTGTTCAAGGCCAGGTTGGGTGGGGCCCTGGGCAACCTTGTGGAGATCCAGGCCTGAGGTTGGTGTCCTTGCCTGTGGCAGGGGGGTTGGAGCTCTATGATCCTTGGGGTCCCTTCCAACCCAGACCATTCTATGATTCTATGTTCATTGAGGATAGGTAATATTTTTGTCAAATTATTCATGGAATACAGTGGTGTTTATTGTGACCAAAACTGGTAGAATTTTTGCTTGCCAATCTACATAAAACTTGCTCTGGGTTGTGGAGGAATAAAAATGAGGATTAGATTACAGGTTTCAAATGTTAAATGTTTAATCCTGTGTCAGAATTCTGAGAAGAAATGGGTTTAAACTTGCTGTGGCTCTTAGCAAATTGTTGTAACTTATAACTCTTGGCCAAGCAGCTGTTACTGGTGTTAATGTTTTTGGCTCCAAACTGGCAAAGAATATCCTCCATGAGTATGAACCTTGTTATTATGATGAATAAACAAAGCCATGGAGCACATTTTTGGTTTTACTATAATACCTTTAAAGATTGACTGATGGAACCTAGAGACACTTACTGGGATTTTCACCAGTTTAAAGGAAACAGACTTAGTTCTTTGTACCTTGAACCAAGAGGAAGTTCATCACTGCAGCTGGATCTGCTGGGGATTGCATGCTGGCTTTTTCTAGATTCCCAAAGGAAAGGCTGTCAGCCAAAGTTAGAAATGGCAGGAGGACAGAAAGTGAAAGGCACAACTCTGATTTATACTTACATGGGATTTGTGCTGCTTCTTGCCTTCTGACTTAGCTGCTGAAACTCTTTTCCAGTTAAAAACTGCTTATCTAGTACTGTCTGGTTTGATGCACAGAAATACCTCTGAGGCCACCTCTGGAACATGAGAAGTCCTGCCTTGAGTTCAGGTGCACAGATATGCCTTTGATCTGCTGATTCCAGACATGAGTAGGGGAGAACTCCTACAGCAGGATCTTAGTGGTATCCTTTCATATAAGTCTTTCCCTCAAAGTAGAGAATTTACAGCATATTTATCAGAATATTGAGATGCTTTGCTGTAGCAAACAGCAAGCTGCTCAAAGATATCTTTGCCTTTGAGTCTGTCCTTTGAAGGGAAAATGAGATTGTGACTACTCCAGTGCCAAGGCCCAAGACCACTGATACAGGCATGGTGAAAACTAAGTGGGCAGGTATAACCAGCACTGTCTTGTATGTGGAAGTATCACATTTTTCTCAAGAAAATCAGACTCTGGATGTGAAAGTTTGGATCCCCCTAAACTGACTTAAATGATGAGAGATGCTACTTCTCTAGCTACAAGGGTTTTCTAGTACTCTGAGACAAAAACAACAGTAATTAAATAAATTGAAAACTTACTAATTGAACAGCTAACCTAGTATTTCTCTTACCTGTTCTAATACAATATATTTTGCTGATTAGTTCCTTGCAGTTGAGGTGCATTCACCAACAGAAGAGTAGTACATATTGCTCCCTGCTTCACAAAAAAAGGTAATTTGGTAGTTGCTTCAGCTGGAAAGATGGCTAATCAGAGCAAGTATTGCTATCAGACTATGTTTCTTCAGCAGCAACTGCTTGGATTATTTCACTCCTGAAGACTACTCCTGTGTACTAGAGACTGCAGAACCACCTGTCCAGGAACTGTCTTGAAATGGTGCCTCAAGAATGCATAAGAAGGCACTGTGTCTTTATTTTCTTAGGGTTTCTTAGACTGAAAGGTTCCTTAAATATCTGTATGTCATTTGACAGTTCTGAAATACTGTAGTCACTGATCTTTGCAGAGAGTATGAAATGCTGCTTATGTAAATCCCATTTCAATGGGACTCCCCAAGTGTTCACTGTTCACACAGTATCTTATCTTTCCCTTTCCCAGTTGTATACTTCAAACATTCTTATCTGTCACTCCCCATCAATCACTAATCATGCTTTCAAAAAGTCCTCTTGCTATAACTTGGCTTAGCACATGCCTCAGCATGGTTTTGGTTAGTTTGACCTAATCTGAAGCTTTGTTCTCCAGCACTGATCAAGAGAGTCCTATCACCAGGACTTCTAGGCGCATTCTCCTTGCCCCACGGGGAATTGTCTTGACTGTTCTCAGTGAAGAGAATGGACAGTGGTTTTGGCTGAGCCTTTGGCTCACCTGCAGCTATATAAGGTCTCTTTATTAGTACTAACGTAGCTGGTTTTGAAGCCTTGGAGTAGATAGCAACCCTGGTAGCTTCAAGTTTGTGTAGCTGAAGTTGGTGTGTGTTTTGGTTTTTAAGGTATCAGTGACCCTGCAGCTGGTGATTCTGAGAAAATGTTATTAATGGCAGGATAGACAAGTGATGGCTCTGAAGACTAAGTCTTCAAGTAGAATCTGAAGCATACTGGTAGAAGGGAGACCTTTGCTGGTGATAATCAGAGTAAGATAATTCATATTTATTACCCCCACTAGATTAGTAAGTAAAGCTTATACTGAAAAGCAGGTGACCTAGCTCTTTCAGTTCTCTGTTAATATGTTTCTGTGATGTGTGGGTTTTATCACCAACTAATAGAGGAAAATTTCAGGGAACTCCTTGCTAAATTGTTGGCATTGCATCACAGATTAGCTTTGCTTTTTTTTCTTCTCTTCCCTTGGGTTATGCAATAAAGTTTTGGAAGTGCAGCAGAGGTGAAGATATTAATGGAATGTCTTCCCAGCACTATAGTAGCCAACCTGGTTTGTTTTGGTGCTGCAATCTGCATTAGGCTCTTCTGTAGACCCCTTCAGGGCAGTCCTCTGCCATGGATTGCAATGCCAATTAGCTTTGTCACCTTTCTTTTAGGTGATTGCCTGAACTTCATCTCACAGATTTGCTTTTATTCTCAAGGGGCAATGACATCAAACAGCAAATACCAACATGGTTCCTTTAGATCCAGAGTAGACTTATTGATGTCAGGCTGACGTATGCAGCAAGAACTACATGCTTCCATCCAGGGAAAATCAAAACAAAATTAAAGAGTGAACACAAGTTAGGCAGCCTTCCAAGAGAGTCCAAAAAAAGGTCTGGTGCTTGCTGTGTCTCAGTGGCCTTGCATGACTGGTGGCATGGTATTGTGTGAGTTACTGTGAACAGGCATTGTGCTGCAGGCTACAGTGAAGACTTCACCTGGTGGACTAGAACTACAATGTTATTTTGCAATATTAAAAAGCCTCCATGGGAATCTAGCAGAAATCTTGTGATGTGAAAAGTTACCAGGCTGTCAGGTATTCTCAAAAGCTGAAAAAGTATGCATTTGCTTCCTTCTAGATAAACATTCTCTGTCCATTTAACTCCTGCTGGTGGGTTGGGCTTTGTGGCTTTTTCCTTTTTGTTCTGCTGTTTTCAGTGAAAGGCAGATAGCAATACACTGGTATCAACAGTTCTAGGGATTGGTTGTTAAGAATTTGAAAGGGAAAGTTCAGATAACTTTTAGACATGAAGGTGGAGTGTGACTGTGGTAGAGACTTATAAGCAGCACAAATGCAATTAAACTCAACTAGCATGGACAGCAAAAAATCCCCAAATATCCTCTACCTATCTATAGTAAAAATGACAAAGGAAAGGAGACAGGTGGGTACCTAGAATGCACCTCTTCACTCTGGCCACATTCTTTTCCTCTGACTGATGCTTTGATAAAGTGGTTATAATAAGACTTCATGCTGATTTCAGAGGGAGCTGCTACAATCCATGTCCTTGGCTGCTCTCCTTTTGCCCCAGCTGGGCTGTGACCTGAACAATCTGACTTTTTGGAGTCAGCCTAGCTATCACATCGATACCAGGACTGTATCAATACTAGATATTAGACTTGGCTGGCTGTGTATTTGCTTGTGCATCAGTATTGCCTAGATATGAAAACAGTTGTAGAATGAGGTGAAGCTGGATAATTCCTTGCTCTGAGGTGGCATTATTTGCTTTCTATGATAAGAGTCAGCTTTAAACTGCTGAACTTGGGCACAGCTGTACTTATGTTTTGTGTTGGTTGGGTTTTTTGGCATTACCATATCCTTAGTCACAGCATCTGACTTTGAGATGCTTCTATGTATTCCAACTGGGTGTAATTTAACATTTAGATTTTTAGCTAAACTTAACATCCCTAGAGGCTTTAGAGTTTGGAGACTTTTTTAATTAAAGAATAACAATGTCAGGCAAGCAGTATTTTCCCAGGCTGTCTGCTGCTGATGCAAAGTGGCACAGTTAGTTTGCACATAGCATAGGGTAATGATCTACTGAAGGGATTGAACAACTCAGTGGCAGAGACTGGGGAGCACCTTGATTATTAGTTATCTGTATAATGGGAAGGATTTGAAGTCTTGGCTGCTAGGTCAAGCAACTAATTTTAAAAAAAAACCTTCCCTTCCTCCCCCTCAAAAGCACCCCAGCACCACTCCCACACAGAGAAACCCAGTTATGATACTGATAGAGTAGATGGGGTGGAAGTATTTTGATTGCTCTGTCATGAATGGGTAAGAGCTGCATCTCCACTTCTTTGTTTGGCAAGCACAGTTGTGTTTATTATTCTGAGGAAAGAAGTAAACACACTTCAGATTCTGGAAAACATTCAAGGATTTCTATTCTGAGCAATAGGGTTTAAAAGGAAGTCTGCTGTCTGTTAAAACCAGCCTATCCAAGTTCACTCTACTGCTAATAGTCTAGAGCAGTGGAAGCCAAGCCAGTATTGCTGTGAGGGGAAAAAGAGGGGGGAGAAATCTAAGTAACAGAAGTGCATGTGCAGGATTGTGTCACATGATACCAATGAGAAACATCTGTGAATAAACCAGAGCTCAATGTAGAGTTTTACTCATTAAAAAGTGTTAATGCACAACCCTGCTGTGGAGGTGATGTTACCTTACATCCTGGAAAAGAGATGCAGAGTCCAGTCACCAAATAGTGCAGCAGGGAAAGTAACTCTCACTGTTTGCTCTGGTAGTTTAACCATGAGCACAGCTTTCTGTCCATAAAGTTTTTCTGAAATAGTACAAGTTTGTCAAAACATGTGTAAGATGTAGAGAAAAAGGAGAAAAGAAATGGAAAATGAGGAAAGTATGTAATCATATGCAAGCATTTGGCTTGTTTCATGTGTCTTGACAGTGTGTTTATGGTAATGGAGGTGGGTAAATATAGGTGAATCTTATGAGACCATCCATGGCTGGTCCAAGGTTGTAGTTCTCCATAGATTCTCAGTCGGTTTCTTATTTGCCTTTCCTATTACAGTAGATAGGAAGCATTTCTGAGGGAAGCTAACTTTAGTTTTCATGTAAAAAATAGGATTTGAACTCAAACTTTCAGCCATGAAATCAATTTTGTTAGCATTTCCTGTAGACTTGAGCAAGTGCTGTGATAAAAGTGTGCTCAAGCATTGAGGAAATCAAAGATTTTCATATGGTTTGGTTTCTTATATCACTTAAAAACACCGGTAAGATATGTTGGGGAGTCTTCTTTATATGTAAACCTTCCTATGGGTGAAGTTATCTGCACTTAAAGCAAAATATATGTATAAAAATATATGCTGTAATTGAGACTACTGTCAATCACAAATAGGATGCATATGTTTGTTAATGATGAAAATTAATCCAGTAAGGGTGAACAATCTAGGAGAGTGCTTTCCCAAGGTAGTGAAAGACCTCATTTTCCTCTTTGAGTAACTTGTGGAGAAGCAGCAGGAAGACTTTCTGAATGCTAGATCAATCTACAAAGGACTAGAGCAGGAAAATAACTGAAGGGGGAGTTTTATTCTTTTGGCTTACAGTATTTCTGGACAATGTGATTTGGGTAAGTTTAGAAATTCACAACTCTTCTGTTCTAATTTAACTAGTGAAGTGCTTATAATATGATGCTCTGCAGTTTAAAATGCAAGTATTTCATGTGTTTAAGAACACATATGTAACCAAATGCTTCTGCCTTCATGAGTACCTGAAGAAATAACAGCAAAGTAACTCTGAGGTTTTGAACTTGGATCCCTGTTTCTGTTTATTGTAAGTTGACCACACAGTGAATAGTTTAGCTCATTATGCTGATGTATGAGAGATGTTGGGAAACTCTTGATGTTTTTCAAACTAGGACCTGAGTACTTCTCAAACTTCCTCATCACTTTCTAGGGGAGACCAGTAGCAGTTACACAGAAAACTGATGGCCTGTTGTTCAACCTGAATGCATTTGAATTCCATTAACACTGATACTGCCAATCTCAATCCATGTTTCTGGTTTATGGCAATGCTGTGACCTGTGCTGCTCTTCCAAGAGCTCTCAGTCTGGGCCAGTTGAGAACATTAACAGATTTTGATAAGTTCATGTGAAATAATGTTCAGTGATCAAATGATCTAGGAGATGGAGAGAAATTAAAGAAATTGTTAGTAAATAATCTCCACTGCATGGCAGCCTTGAAAATCAAGGTGAATTTTGGTTGATTGGGGTGAGGAGAGAAGAATGGGCTTATTTTATTTTGCTTACATAATAGAAGAATAAAATCTATAGCTAATCAAAAGAAGCAGAAGGCAGGTATTAAAGTATTAAGTTTTCTTTTTTTCTAGCTCATTAAGAACACCACTATAAATTAGAAAATGTATAAACTGCACTACAACTGCATCTTTACAGTCTTTGTGCCACACTTGCATCTTTACAATTCAGTGTGATGGGGCTGAGTA
>VZTU01020419.1:194714-229648 GCA_013400835.1 Zapornia atra | reverse complement strand
GGCGGCGCTTCCCGGCGGCCGGGGCCGCTCGGTGCTCCCGCTGCAGCAGGGCAAGGGCTGGCGTGGATTAAAGGGAGGGAAGAGGAGGAGGAGGAAGAGGCAGCGGCTGCCGAGCGCCCCTTGCTCCAGCTAAATCTGTGCTGCCGTGTCCAGGTGCTGTTGTCGCGGACGGACACGGAGCCCCCAACCCGGCCCGCAGCCGCCTTGTCATGCTGCCCAAAGTGGAGACAGAGGCCTTGGGACTCGCCCGGTCGAATGGGGAACAGGGGCAAATGCCGGAAAACATGCAAGGTAAGGGGGGAAAGGCACAGCGCTCCCCCTCCGCGCACGCTCGGGCCCCCCTCGGGAAACCGCCCCTTCGTCCTGCCAAAAAAGTTTACGGCCGCTGGCTGCGAGCTTCCTAGCCGCCGCCCGCTCCGCGCCCCTCCGAGCCCCTGCCTTCGCGGGCCAACTTCCAGGCACCAGGATTCCAAGCACCAGGCACCAATTCCAAGCACCAGGAGCCTGGGCACCCGCGCCGCGGAGACGGAAAGACCCTAGACAGGAGATGCAACTGCAACCGGGGAACCGACAAGTATTTGGCCGGCGGGAGCCTACCCCGGGTTGCAGATGCCCCAACGGTCACTGCTCGGATGGGGGGTCGGTCTCGTCCACGGTCCGTGAGCAAAACTGACTCGAGGTTTATGGCAGGGAGAGTTATGCAAATAAGCACCCCGTGTGCCTCACGCGGTCCCGAGGGGACAGCGGCGGGGGTCCCTGCAGCTCTGCCCTGCGCGTGCGGTGCCAGCAGGCAACAGCGCAGGTGGTCGCCGCGGCGGTGCGAAACTTCGTACCAGAGAGCCCCGACTCCGCGGCGGATTCGCACCCTTGTGGGGTACCGGGAAGACAGAAGGATGTCCCAGCTAGGGTAGCGCTGGAAATGCGTCTGCACGGCGGGACGGAGCGGCGACCCCGTCCTAGGGGGGTCGGGTCCCTGCCGCGGAGCCGGCATCCCGGTGCGCGGGCACTGCCCACCCTGCCCTGCCCCGATCTTCTCTCGCGGGGCAAAACCTCCCGTCCCGCTGCTCTTTCGAAATTACCGTCCCGGGCGCCTGCTGGGAAGCAGGGGAGGGGTGGGCTGGGGGCCTCGGAAGTGCTGGGGGCGTCCCGACCGCCCCTTTCCTCGCCCGCGGAGGCTCCGTGCCAGGGCACGGCGCTCGGAGAAACCCTGTTTTCCCACATGGTTTTTCCTGCAAGGAGGGGGAACTTCGTCCCAGCGCCGGGCCCTGGATCCGCGGTCGCGGGAGCGGAGGGGAGGTCCAGGCCCTCCTCCTCTGCTGCCTGCGGCCGCCCCGTGTCCGCCCCACGTCGCTGGCAGGCGGCGATCCCCGGCCGTGCCGAGGTCGCTCTGGAAACGTTTTACAGGCTGAGTTCTGGTGGGTTAATGCCCCCGTACAGCCCTCCTTGCCCTGGGGAAAGGAGGGGGCGGGCAGCTCCCGCGCCTCCCCCAGCCAGGCGCTCGGTTCGGGAGCTTCGGGCGGACTCTGACCGCCCCGGTACCCCCGAACAGCCGAGTCACCGGCAAAGAGGCAACATCCTAAAGCGGTGCCGCTGCGAGGACCAGCGCTTCTCGCCTTGCTCAGGAACCCTCCGCTGCCCCTGCGCCTCCCGAGCAGATCGAAGGTTTAGCAGCAGGGAAGGGGAAGGAAGCCGGACCCGCGGTGAGCGGCGGGGTGTCTTTGTGGGAATAATCGGAGCCGCTGACTGGACTCTTCGTGGGGGGAGCCCGGTTCGAGTGACCGCGCTTTGTGCCTTCATTCCGCTTGTTTTACCCCTTCTCGGTCCCTCCTGACCGCCGAGTGCTCCCCGCCTTTCCCTCGGGCGGTAGAAACTTCGGGCGGCCGCGGCGCGCAGCTTTCCCGTCAGCCCCCGGTAGTGCCGGTTGGGCAGACCCCGACCGCATCCCCCGAGGACGGCGGTCCCGGCCCGCTACCCCTTTGCCGACCCGCGGGAAGACGCGTCGGCGGGTGCTGAAAGTACCTTCTCCGTCGCGGCGCTGCGAAAGCCACGGGCTCCGTGCATGCAGCGTCCAGCCCATCGGCTGGGGCAGGGGGCAGAGCGAGCGGGTCGGAGGGTTGGTGGTCACCCCGAGACAACGAGCTAGGGGGGCGCGGAGGATGTTGTCTTAGGCTGGTCTTGCAAGTAAGGAACTTCCATCTAGCGCGGCTCAAAACTGCTGGGTCTGTACGATACAAGTTTCGGATAAGTAAATATTTGCAGGCTGATGTTGAAAGAAAAGTTTAAAGGAAACGAAGTGAGTTACTTTAGATACACGAGTGACACAATCTTTTCATTCTGCTTCTTAAAAGCTCTCTCCTAATCATTTTCGAACTTAAATTAATTCACTTAGTTTGTAATACCATAAACTAAGGACCAGGGCACCCTGCAAATATAAATACTTAGAACATAAAGCCCAGGATCTAATGGTTTTTATTTCACTTGCTAAGTATCGTGCAGATTTGCTGTTGGCTCAAAGTTGTGTGTCTCAACGCAAGCTGTGTTTCTTAAAATAAAACTTCCCCCCGACCCCAGTTTGTAGTCGTGTGTGTAAGGGAGCTTTGTCTCTAGCTGAGAACAGTTGCAGGCAATTTGAGTTATTAATGTAAATTCTAATTGAATGTACTATTTCTCCTTTCCCCAGTGTCTCAGTTTAAAATGGTGAATTACTCTTATGACGAAGACCTTGAGGAACTGTGTCCAGTCTGTGGAGATAAAGTGTCTGGGTACCATTATGGACTTCTCACCTGTGAAAGCTGCAAGGTTCTGTACTAATTACTTCACATAAAAACGAGTACAGCAAAAAAAGTTTCAAATGCAGGCAGAAAAAAAGATAATTAAAGAAAACAGATCTGTAGAATTTTTTCTTATTTCCGATTGTGTCTTGTTACATTCTTGTAAAAAAAAAAATTAACCCCCCAAATGCTCTAGGATTTTAAATTCTTTTGAAGAGATCTCATCTGCACAAATGGAAACAACTTGGACTGTTTTGCATTGAAGTTTTATCGTTGCCTTTAAGTATTTTGCTGTTGTGAAGTGACGTAGTTCTAGGACAACTTTCACTCCTAACTGTCCTAAATATTGATTTTATTGATTTCTATACAATCAGGGTATTTCTGTTCTTGGAGGATAAAGTAGGAAAAGTATCCTCAGTACAGAGCATCTTTGCCAGATCTCATGCAGCTTTCATAAGATTTCTTCATCCTTCAATATTACAGTGTAAATTTCTGTGACTATAACAGCCATGCTCTTTTTTCATACAAACTGTATATTCTGTCAGAGCTCACTTGACACAAAGTCAAGTAGCTAATGTATGATTTGGTTTAGACTATTCATTAATTTTTAAAATAAAAGATTTGTAAACACAACTTATATTTGAAGATAAATATATCTGCATGGTTCTATTATACTAAAGGATTTAAATACTTATGAATTTGTGGCACATCAAATTTGTCATGTAAAATACTGTCAAAGTTTCTTATGGTTATTTAAGTAATGCACTGTAAAGGAAACTCATTTGCCAGAGCAAAACAATTTAAAATACTTAGTTGCATGGAAAAATTAACTTAGCACATTATAGTTTCATTAAAAAATAATCAATAAGAAATGAACAACAAGCACTTACCATGACTCTAGCATGTGCCACTGGGATGTACAGTAGCCAGAGGTACTCTCTGTTATCTTTGCAACGGTGTTCCTACTTATGTAATGGAAAATTACTTTAGAAGGAAGACTTTAACCATTTTGTTCTGATTAAAAAATGCAAAACAAACTGGTCAACCTGACTATTTGCCCTACCAGTGTTAAGGGCACAGGAGACTATAGCCTGTCACAGCTTTGACATAAGTCTATAAAACAACACTAAGACAAAAAAACCCCTTCTGGAATCTGGTGGTTTTCTCCTGGGTACATCTCCCTGTAATTTAAAATAAACTATGTAACTTTGTAAATGCTTAAGTGGTGTCTGAAAAATAAGTCACAATTATTTCCATAAAGTGAAGTGTTGAAACTTGCTATTCAAGCAAAACAGGCTAACTTTTGTATCTATCATACAGGGATTCTTTAAGCGAACAGTCCAGAATAACAAGAGGTACACATGTATAGAAAATCAGAATTGCCAGATTGATAAAACACAGAGGAAACGATGCCCTTACTGTCGATTTCAAAAATGCCTAAGTGTTGGAATGAAATTGGAAGGTAAGAGCTATAGTATTGCTGATATTGTCAACTATAATATAGATATGTTTCTGAAAAAAAAAATTAGGATTACATGTGTCATTATATGATTCATACTGGTTTTTAAATGCTATATATTTATTGTGTTCTTGACATTCTGGTAAAAGGTGACTGCATTCAATTCAAAATGTTGCTTTATAAAAAACCAATCTCGAGTAAATGATTATTCACTAGTCAAAAACATAGCCCATTTTTTCACATAAATATAATTTGATATTTCAGTACTTTAGAGTATCTGTGAATGAATGGATCTGGACAGACTAGTTTTGCACCTTTTCAAAAAGACTTAATTTAGATTAAACATTAAATATGTAAAAAGGGTGCAGAACAGAAAAAGAATAGTCATTGCTATGGGGAGTGATCTAATTTTATTTATGTCTTAATGTAAGGGGTTTTTTAATACATATATTCTTCTGACAATCAGGGAGAAAACAGGAGAAACATAAAATAAGGGTTTTCTCTCACAAACTTGTCTTTGGGATTAAGGAACCAAATAATCTCAAAAGTTGTGTCCTGTATTTTTCTGGTGCTACATCTGAGACAGTGTTAGAAATGAAAGAGAATATGGCATTTTGAAGTATACCTTTTGACTTCATTTCACTCTCTAACGTACCGAGAGCAATGAGAAGCGTGCAACACACTTCGAGATAACCAAATGCAAAACTAGAGACTCAAATTTGGGAACCATACACAGTTCATTCAAACTTTGATATATAAAATGCTAGAATTCAGATTTCACAGCAGATGATGTGTCCTTGACCAAGGGCAAGGTCCTAAATTCTTTATTCTTCCTACTACTGTACCAAAAAAGGCATTCGCCCTAGACACTTAACCAGGAAAAATCAGGACAAGGAGGGAAACCATAAACCATTAAGGGAACCATAAAGGATAAGACCCAATCACCTGAGTCTGGCAAAGGAAAGCTGTTGATATAACTGAAGATAAACAGTAAAATCAACCTCCTCCTGCAGTTTTATGGATTCAATACTACTCTATTTGCCCACAAGACTGAGCTAGCACTGACACACTGCAGTAGACATCCTGAAGCACTGCATGTTCTTCCAAATTCAAACAGTAAAACAACAGGACATTTGGGAGCCTTTTCTCATTGTTGACATTAAGAATGAGGATAAAGGACTTTATTTTGCTCCTACTTGTTACTTTTTGCAATCACTTACAATAATAAGGAACAAATTTTGGCTTCTGTGATTACATGCAGTTCACCTATAGAACTTCTATGTAAGTTACTTCCATAGGAGTTATACAACAGCATTTGCTAATCCAATTTGGCTCACAGTTTTTAATTGTGGAATACCTGGGAGGATACTATGTATAGGGGTTTAAAGTTAATTACATTTACCAGCATGGCAATTTAATTACTTTCATTTCCTGCATTTTGCTCAAAATTTACACTCAACAGCGGTATCAGCAGCAGCATTTTTTACCATGTATTTAAGGAAAGTGCCTGCAGTTTTAAAGACACCCTAGAAAATGTACTTCAGCTTCCTTATCGGCACATCCATACAACTCCTTTTCCTTTGTTTAGGAGATTGGAAGAACACATGCTTCCATAATTGTAAATACTTGTGACATTTCTATGTGTGTTTCCCTAATAGCGGTACATACAGCTTTAAAGTCTAGTTCATCAATTACCATGGACCAAAAAAAAATAATCATTAAACGTTAAAGTCCTTATGATAATGTACAGTATTATGCGTATCTAGCATTCATAATAAATTTTTAATGTTCTACTAATCCCTAAGATAAAAAGCTGAAGAACTTAACCTCCAGCAATCTCAGCAGTCTCAACATGTCACCAGGCTGTCAAAGGTTCCTCTTTCAATCTAACTGCTGCTGGGCAAGGTGGGCTTGGTGAGAGCTCCTCGCTAGTCCATTACATATATTCCATGGTGACAGACACTGCTGTGACAGAGACCACCTGTATGACTCCCAGGGCAGCTGTTGAGGTGGATTTATTTTAATTATTTCTAATTCCAGAGATATTACAAGCTAGAACAGTGTCAATAGTTTCTGTTTCGTTTCCACGTTCTGTGTGGACGGCAGCAAGCTGACAGCTTTCTCTCTGCACATTCCAACTGCAGCTAAACATTTCTGTGGAGCTGTTCAGCTAACTAGACATCTCTTGCAAGTTTTTACACCGATCTGAACGGAGTCACCAAAAGGAAACGTTTCCTTTTTGCCAAGAAAAACCTATTCCCCTTTGTGACTACTGAACATTTCGCAATTTACGTTTCAGATGTTTTGCTGCGGTGGAAGGCAGTAATGGAATGATTATAATGAGACAATGTGGTCTGCTGGATACGTCTCAGACAAATTCTGGACATCATCCCTTGTTTCTTAATGACATAGTAGCTTGACATAAAACCAAATATACATTGAGATCTCCACATGATCCCATAGCAGGTGTGAAATTCCTGTAGCCAACCATTGTGTTTGTCCCTGTGTCCTAATCAATGTAAAGAGAAGTCCTTCTATGTTAGTAATATATGCATGTGATATTTAAATTACCAGAAAAAAGTGACATTTGTTAAGTCAAAATAATTTTTTTAAAATTTTATTTTTTTTTAGGAATAAACACGCTGCTTTGAATTTGGAAAAAAAAAAGTTACATTTTTACATTTCTGCTCTGTCTTAATGTACGTTTCAGTAAAGAGTGTTGATTCCAAGTTTAATTGTCATTTACTTCCTCCTCTCCCCAACAGCTGTACGAGCTGACCGAATGCGGGGCGGTCGAAACAAATTTGGACCAATGTACAAGAGAGACAGGGCATTGAAGCAGCAGAAGAAAGCTCTTATCCGAGCAAATGGACTTAAACTGGAAGCCATGACTCAGGTGATCCAAGCAATGCCCACTGACCTGACAATATCCTCTGCAATCCAGAACATCCATTCTGCCTCCAAAGGCCTACCTCTGAACCACACTGCCTTGCCTCCTACAGACTATGACAGAAGCCCCTTTGTAACCTCTCCGATCAGTATGACGATGCCGCCCCACGGCAGTTTGCAAGGTTACCAAACCTATGGCCATTTTCCAAGCCGTGCTATCAAGTCTGAGTACCCTGACCCTTACACTAGTTCACCAGAGTCGATAATGGGCTACTCATACATGGATAGTTATCAGACGAGCTCACCAGCAAGTATTCCACATCTGATATTGGAACTCCTGAAATGTGAGCCAGATGAGCCACAAGTCCAAGCTAAGATAATGGCGTATCTGCAGCAAGAGCAAGCCAACAGAAGCAAACACGACAAGCTCAACACATTTGGGCTTATGTGTAAAATGGCTGACCAAACCCTCTTCTCCATTGTTGAGTGGGCTAGGAGTAGCATCTTTTTTAGAGAACTTAAGGTAGGTAACCATCTCGCATTATATTATCATTCAATCTAGAGAAAAATACCATTTGTTACAAGGTTGTAATTCAAGCAAGAAACTCTGGCTTATCTTTTTCTTTTTTTTTTTTTTTTCTTCTTTTTCTCCTTAGCATCTAATTCTTAATTTATTTGGCTTGAGGTAGGCAGACTATTATGAGAAACTTGCAGTTGTCTTCTACCTGAGCCTGTAATCAGCTGTAGCAAAGATTCAAGTTTCGTTTCAGCTCTTCTGTACTTTTCTATTTATCACAACTGTTATCAATCTCCATAGACTCTCACATAAATTTTACTCCTTTCCCTGTCAGTATCGCTCATTGTCTGCCTTGTACTCAGAGTCGTCAGCACACATTTTACATCATTCTCCATTAATTTATGTAATTATTTTGTTACCTCATTTAATGTACAAGGGAATGCCATTTCTCTTCATCTCTGTACACTCCTTACATGAGTCTGTATCTGGAATACTCAGTTTCTCACCAGGATGTTATTTTGTGCGTTCTTGTGGGTGCAGTTAACCAGGAAGACTGAATCCTAAGCAGTGTATACACAGAACAGAAAGTAAGGAGGAACAAGATACCCTAAGGACTCCTTTTGTTTCTCATCACCACTGATACATGGGGGTTCCTTTAGTCTAGACTGGCTACAATGACCACTAGGCTCTTAATTTCTTTTTTTGGAGTACATCTTCATGCACAGCTCTCTAGCTGCCAGAAAAACCCTCATCCTTGCATTTCTCAGACTTTTTGTTGTGGCAATGTCTCGACGTGGTCTGTTGCATTCAGGTCTGGAATTTTAAGCCAGAAATTTGGGATCAGACAGTAGAGATAAGCTACAGTTTGTAGCCACTCTCAATAGAGAGATTAGCTCTGGAATGAATAAGAGATCTCCCATCTCAAAAATCTTAAGATCACGAACCCAAATCGCATCTGAATTTCCCTATTATATTGCTAGTTACTGAACCTCTGTCTGCCACAACTATTTGCTGCTGAAATCTGTAAAGTTTTGCAACCATCCATAATTTCTCCCTGACTACTGTCGAGCCAAGGAAAAATAATACAGTATCTAAATACAAAAATTACTGTAGAAGTTCAGTGACAATTGAATCGACATGAATCAAGAGCAGAGAAGGGAGATCCCATTAAAAAGGTGCAGTCAGAGTGCTTGTCACAACAATATTTCTGTCATAACCATCACGATGCAGACACATGAAATAAAGCCTGATTACAAGAAAAGCAAGCTGTATATGTTGCACACACAACTCCAGGTTCTCTCCAATTGTTCAAGAGAATGGTTGCAGGAACCATTAAACACTCAGTCTACATAAAGAGAAAGATCAGAGGAAGTTTGCTCAGAGGGGAAAAAGAAAACAGGTTCAAGAGAGAAAAACTCCTTTGTTTGCTAAGTTGTTTACAATTTTATAGTAAGCTATAAGCCATGTTGCTGATTTAAAACAATTTAAAAATTAAAACCACAAACACCTTACTCTTCCAATAGACGTCCTAAATATCAGGGAGCAGATCATTCTACCCATACACTTTGGTGTGGAGAAACCACGTTATAATCAGATACTTGCAGGACAAGCTTCTCTTCAGTGAGAGAATTTTAAAGCTATAATCTGTCTTAAAATTTCAATTATGATTAAAGTGAGAATATGAAAATATATTCAAACAACATTCACTTTTTATGGTTCCATGGCTTAACCTATAGTCAGGTTTCATTAGCATTCAACATGCTATACTGGGAATAGTTGGAGAGGTGGTCTTTATCTACAATGTCAGCCTGGATGATACTCTTCAACCAACATATGTTTGCTAGTATGGACACAAAAAGATGCAGAAATTTATTTATTGAAAATGCTGACTACCTTCTCCTGCCTCTGGATGTCTATATATACTACCACGGACACAGAGACTTCTGGAAATACTTACATCCTAGAAATTCACTACATAGACCCTTTGACTAGTGAACTGATTTTTAAACATTTTGAGAAGACATTGCTTTCCTCTTAGTACTTGTACCCTTTGCATCTTAGAAACTGGGAGTTCAGGCAGTTTTCGTAATTTCTGTCACATCCAGATAATTTTTGGTGGGGTTTTTTTTTTTTTTTTGTAATTGTGCAAGATTAACCAAATTGCACAGCATTCCAGAACACTAACAATACATCTGATATTTAGGGACCAGATTATACAAAATTCTAAGAACTTTAAGCTTCTCAGCTTCATAAAGGTGAGGTGGTCAAAAGGCGTTTAGACCAGATACTGTTTTGTTAACAGCACCAGGTAATACCATCTCTCTTTGTAGCTAGGAGGATCAGAATTAAAGAAAGGGTTTACAAACCTTTCCTGAACACAGCTCTCTTCTATCCATCCATGATTTCAGCTTCATCTGACCAAGCAGCTATTACAGATGGCTCCACAAAACATGAATACCTGTGGGAGAGGAAAAAAATATCCAAAACCTTAAGGATATACAGAGAAATTTTAAATCCTGGAGGAAGGTGAAAGCTAATTGTAAAAAAGATGCAACTAGATTTTCAGAATAGCTAACATTGTTCCCTACCTCCATCAGCTGAGAGGTATTCATTTGCTTGAGAAGATGCTTTCCTATTAGTCCTACTTGTTTAAACTTCACTACTGAATCTCGAGATGGCTCTCTAATAAGACAGATGCATTATCAGATCTGTGGGACTAATTTTAAATCATGCCAACAATCAAACAGTAAAAAAGTACAAATGGGGTTTGTATGAATTTCATCATGATTTTGCCAGCATAGTGCTGCCTTGCACAAGGGGCTGCGCATTACTAAACAGCATACTGTCCACTCTGTATCTTTTCCCTTCAGTCTAAATTTACTCTTCCATCTTTGTCTCATCAATTCATGTATTCCTTTCTGCTGCATCTAGAGATCTGCAGCTAGCAGAGCTCATGAGGCACTGAAAAGGAGGAGAACATCATAAAAAACTCTGTCCCAGTCCATCGGTGGGTTAGGCCACATTTACCCTATAGTGACAAAACCCCACCAGTGAACTGCAGATTTTTATCTTTTTCTTTCCATTTGGCTGAAAACTTGACTTTTTCAAAGCGACATCAAGTTACAACAAGCACGTTTGAAACCTTTTATTTCATGAAACATTTATCACATTTATGCTTATCACTTTCATCCTCTCCCCTGTTGCTTTACAAATGGTCATCACTGCATTGAGCATCTGAAACACACATAAAAGGTAACAATAGTGGCTGGGCAGAACTACCTGCAGCATACACTGCATTTTACTCAATTTGCTCTGAATTCAAGTGTGTCATTTAAGGCCAATGCTCATACTTGCTAGGACCCTCCCATTTTCATGTTTGGTATCAGAAATTAATGTTTCTGAAGCTAAGCAGCCAGGATTAGTAATAACATCAGAGTAAGATCCAAAGCAGCCAGTGGCAATTCGGCAACTTTCACTTTAACGCCTGTGAAAATCTCAAGTGTACCTATCTGTCTTGTGAACTCAGAATACTTTGTGCTTAGTAATTACATCATAAATTCTGAGGGCTGACATCACATATTACTTGCTTATTCATAAAGAGAAGTGTTGTACACAAATGGAGTAAGAATATGGAGATAACCTTCTAGTAGACTTATGATGATACTAATAGTAAAAAAGGGCGGTTTTTGCTATTCTGGAGTTGTTGAAAGCTCAGTAAATATAAAAGTGAGATATATCTATCTTATCCTCAGCTAAGAAAACTCAGGAATGCCCTGGGGATGCTAGATTTGTAGCCAGTTGTCTTTGTCAGGTGAAAGGTCTTTGTACAAAGCCAAAAAGAAAATATTGCAAGAGTTTCTAGAGTCCAAAGGTTACCTGGCCCCAAGAAAGGATGCAGACAGTTCCACTGGACTGGTCTTTCCTCATCAGCCCACATCAGGGAAAATTCAACAACTACTTCCAAAGCTAATATTCCTGAATCCATAAAAGAAAGCAGTCTCTGCTTGGGACAGGAAGAAAACAGGACCTGCACTGCAGAACAGTCCGTAGGATATTTTCTCCTAGATGAGGATCAGAAATTTAACTAAATGTTGATAATTACAAAAAAAGTACTAAAGGACTTGTGACTCACCAAAAAATACCACCTTGACTTATTTGGCTATTTTTGTGAGGATGTCATAGGTCAAAGTACTACATGAGCACAAACCCATTTAGTGAATGATTGCAGGAAGAACTGGCACACTTCATGTTAAAGCAGCTCATCCTACAACTATTCACTGAGTTTGCAAATTCAGTCCATTCCCTGATATCAGACTGTATCAGTCCTAGGACAGATTTCTTGCCCTGAGTATGAAGGTGTCTATGCTCACACCAGCTGCAAATGTAGCCCTGAAAGAAACAATGGTCTAACCACATATTCCAAAAGGATCCTATGTATAGAACTTCCACTGTACCTGAAAGCAGTAAGTGAACTGAGGTCTACTTTGTATTGCATATTCTGCATAACCACAACTATATTAGTAGAATTTCAGGTTGTTTCCTGAATCAGTGCAAACTTGGTGTGAATTGGATTAACACAATTGCTAGTGTCCCTTAATTTTTTCTGTAAAATTTATTTAGATATAGTAATATATCACTCAATACATCAGCTTTAACTTCAAATTTCAGTCTCTGTGTAATTATCAAGAAGTCCACAGAAAATAAGGAATTACAGTACAGAAATCCAATTATTAAACTGAATTAACACAGAATAGGAAAAAAAAAAGGAGGGTGTGGTTTCATTTTGTTGGGGTTTTTTTGTTTGGTTGGGATTTTTTGACAAAAAAAGTATCAGCAATGGAATACCTTAAAAGTTCTTCAAGGTGATGAAAGGCCGATATATTGTTTAGACTTAAGTAATCAAAGGCAGTTTGATAATCTGAAGTGCTTTTGGACTTTGTAGTATGTGTTTATCAGGAAAGGAAATGTAAGTAACATAGCTGATGAAATGAGACTTCTGCAGTGTTCTTTCAATCAGGGAAGCTGCCAGAAAATGAGGTCCAGGACTTCCCTTAATATCAGTAATATGACTAGTTACTATGTTGTCATGTATGGCTGTTGATTTTTAGTCTGGTTTAAGCATATCTGGATCTAAAAAATATATTTCTCAAATATTTAAAAACCTTCAGGGAAAGGGAAATTATTTTTCTTACACAGCCAAATAAATCTTTGCTTTAGAATCATTAATTTAATTTCACAAATAGTAAAGTCATTGCTAAAGGAAGAAGCCTTAGCAGAGAAACCAGGGTTTAATGAAGCATGAGATTATACCTGCCACCTAGCTGAGCCTTGTAGAACACTTCATGAGAAGTCAACTTCATGAGGATCTTTTGGTTCTCCTCTGGACAGAGGATGTTACCAAGTGCTGTATTTCAGCACGTAGGCATGAAATTGTGCAGCCTTTCTAAACAGTTTGTTCTGTACTAAATCCCTGGCACTTTTTCTAGCCATAAGAAAGATGACATTCTTCTATGCCTGTTCCTGTTGGAGCAGGATAGTTTCATTCTGCTGGACAATGTTTTCACCTCTGATAGTAAGAGACTGAGCACAGTCACTCTGGGTTGAGTCATTTTTCCATCTAATCTCCAGTGTTCACCATCATGCTGGGACTAAGAACCATGCTACATGCTGGTGGTTGTTTGAAAGACAGCCCCTTCTACACTTGCACAGAGTCACCAGTCCACTGTAGCAAATTGAATAGCCACGATGCAATGTCTTCTTAGTTATTATTAGATAAAATTTCCAAAAGTAACTACACCAAAAGCTGTCCATCTCATCCTAATGCTAGTGACAAGCAGATATAATTGGCTGTAGTACGGACATGGGGAATTAAACAGCTACAGCCACCCCCACCTCATGGCCTGGGGCAGACACAGAGGCCTCCATGGGATGGAAGAGCCACACTTGCATGTTTATCTGTGAGCTGCAGGTATTTGTTACACAAAACAGAAGCTTAACAGCACAGTTCAATTGTTTTCCTTCAAACTGCAAGTTTCCAGATTGAGTTTGGCACTTGTCAGCAGTGACAGTAGAAAGATTACTTAGGTGCATTACCACAAGTATACCACACTGCTGTAGGGCAAGATAAAAAACCCCAGTGTTCTTTATATCTCATGTGCTGTGGCTAGTTCAAAGTGATTTTGGAGTGAATCCTAATAATGACTGGTGTGCTGATGAAGAAACTGAGCAGTGGATGCTCAGCCGTGGTAAGAGAATCATTGTATTTCCAGACCACTAGTTTTAACTGTTATTTTCTGCTGTGAGGATTTGCTCTTTTTGCCAAATGATGGAAAGCCCTTTACACATTAAAACTTAAACTATTCCAATTGTTTAAATTCCAATTATGATTGGAAAATCATAGCTGTGTTTCCTGGTTTTGCTTAAGCAAGTCATAGTTTTGTTGGTAGAATGACAAATCTTCACTTGCAGAGAACTCAATTCTTTGCAAGTTTCTGGCACAAGAAAAGGCCTTTTTTCTCCCTTCAAGTTATGAGATTTCTTACAACCAGGCAGTAAATCTTACTACAGGAAGAGAATTTGTTTCATTCAGATCCAGAGTTTTTGTACAGTACCTGTTTCATTGAGATCCAACACTTGTGTGTGGTATGTGTGTGGTATCTGTATGGTACTGCTATGATATGGGATGGTTCCCAGTTACAGTGAAAGTTGGCCTCTGTAAATCTATCAAGGCTGTTCAAATTTAAGGATGTTCTTCAGTTAGCCTGTAGTCTTTAGGATCACCTGCAGTAAGGATGAAACCCTAGCCATATTGAGGTTACTTACAGACTTCCTATCAGCCCTGCTGAAGCCCCGTAACATGAACTGGTGTTCTGTACTTTCATATGTAGAGTTAAGTTACTCCAGATCAAGGGATGACCTTTTTTATATATATAGTATTGTGGAGTCAATAGGTTACATTGTTCTATGGCTGAAAAACATTGAGAAATTAGAAGAAAAAGAGGAAAGTGGGATTTACGAAGAAAGATTAAGAGGTCTGAATAGTCATAGCTTGATGAAGCAACAAATGCAACCACACTTTTGGGTGTACTCTTCATTGGGTAAAAAACTGACTGGCTGGCAGGGCGCAAAGAGTTGTGGTGAATGGAGTGAAACCCATTTGGCAACAGGTCTCAAGTGGTATCCCCCAGGACTCAGTATGGGGGCCAGCTCTCTTTAATATCTTTATCAGTGATATGGACAAGGGTAACAAGTGCACCCTCTGTAAGTTTGCAAATGACTCCAAGTTGGGTGGGAGCATTGATCTGTTTCCTTAGGTTAGGAAGGGTCTACAGAGAGATCTGGATAGGGTGGAGTGATGTGCCAAGGCCAACTAGATGAGGTTCAACAAGGCCAAGTGTTGGGTCCTGGAGAACAAGTCTCATGAGGAACAGCTGAGGCAACTGGGGTTATTTAGCCTGGACAAAAGGAGGCTGAGGGGAGACCTTATTGCTCTCTACAACTACTTGAAAAGACCTTGTAGCAAGATGTGTGTCAGTCTCTTTTCACAAGAAGTGAAAAGACAAGAGGAAGTGGCCTCAAGTTGCACCAGGGGAGGTTTAGATTGCATATTAGGAAAAAATTCTTCACCAAAAGGTTTTTCAAACATTGGAAGGGGCTGCTCAGGTTGAGTCACCATCCCAGGAGGTATTCAAAAGATGTGTAGATGTGGCACTTCGGGACATGGCTTAGTGATAGACTTGGCAGTGCTAGGTTAAAGGTTGGATTTGATGATCT
Source organism: Zapornia atra (assembly GCA_013400835.1). NCBI lineage: Eukaryota > Metazoa > Chordata > Aves > Gruiformes > Rallidae > Zapornia > Zapornia atra. The sequence continues at coordinate 214,239 of VZTU01020419.1, read as the reverse complement.
TTAAAAGGTCTTTTCCAACCTAAATGATTCTACATGGCAGCCCTGTAAAAGCATCTGAAAAAAAGCAAAGACCTTGGAGAGTGAGAAACTGCGTTCTACCTGTAGGAGCACCAATAAGATGCTTTCCACAACGCTCTCACTATTGGAGAGAAGACCTTAGCCTGAGAGCTTTTAGATTGTGCTGTAAATTGTAAGGTCACTCAGAACAGGTTTGATGCTCTATACAGATAGATAGGCACAGGAACATAATAGAGGACTTAAGTAGCTTCAATTTCCAATTTTAAATTTACTATAAAATGGAGTTTCAAAGAGAGGGAGTGAAATCAACAGACAGACTGCACTAAAACATCTATCTGGTATCTTAACTATTTCCGAATTTTGGCCAGTATGCATTAACAAGTAGATTTTTCAGACTGATATAATAGAATCAATGAACTATTGCTTCAAAAGCATGTGTTATACTAGCCAATAACTTAACCATATATTTATTATTTTTACATACATTGAAACTATGATGGTTTTCTCTATTTCATAGTCTCAAGTTACAGGACAACCTTTAAAAGAAAGCAAAGAGAAATTTAATGTGCTCAATCTGAGATTCAGTTGCTTATTCCCCCCCACCCTCCACAAGTCAATATGCACAAATAGCAACCTCAAGAAAGGATGAGTTTTAGTACAAGAGGAAATAATAGTTCAAAAATTGGTTTAAACCAGAGTGCAACTCAAGAAATATCCAAATGAACGGTAACCATTTTGTTTGAACTCCACTACAGCTAATGTGAGGACAGTAGCAGTCCCTTACCACGGGTGCAGCACAGACCTTTTAGTAAAGTGACACATAAAGCAGCTATTTAATCCCTTCCACTTTTCCCAGGCCAGGCTGGAAAGAGCAGTTAAAACCAAACTGAAATATAAATTCTTATCTTTAGGACAGCCTTTAACTGTTGTCTGATTTTTTTTCCCTAATAAGAAACCTCTTAATTAATAAGTTTCATTTTAACTCTGAATAAAAATAGCACACTTATATTCAGAGCTAGTGGTGGCTAAGCCACAACACACTGACTTACCACATTATAAAGCTGATCTGCAACATTTGCTCTCCACACACCACAGAAACCAGCAGGCACTACAGCCTCCGCCACCTCAGCCTGGCTGAGAGACTCAGGCCTACCACCCTCTGCCCAAACCCAGGCAGGCACCAGGGACGCTGGCAGGATTTGCCCACCCCACCACTCTCACATGAGGTCTCATGAACCCCAGGAACAAGGCAGGATTTGAAGGGACAAGGCAGGGGCACATACAGACACTAAGAAACCCTTACCTGTGAGGAAGCCCAGTGAGAGCTCAGCCTGTGGCTGGAGGTGAAATAGCACCATGGGTGGGGGCCAGGTGGGACCCTTAGGGTCATTAGGGCCTGCAGGTGCCCTCAGGGTCCCATGCCAGGAAGAGGAGCTGTGCCTGCTTGAGACACCAGCAAATAACTCTGGGAGCAAATCCTAAAAATGCAGCTAACCAAAGGGCTGTAGCTCTTCCTCACAAATTCCTTTTTTCCTGATCTGAGACTGACTCTTTGCTGTGTAAAAGGGGTGCAGGCAGCCTGCCTGCAGTGCCGTTGGAGGCTGGACGCTCTCCCCTGGGAAGTTGTCCCTGTGTTTCTGCACCTGAGTGGCACTCAAACCCTGGTGTAGGTCAGGGCGAGCTGTGCATTGGGCTTGGTGCCCAACCCTGGCCTTGAGGCACATCAGACCTCGGCGGCAGCAGGGCTCTAGCAGCCTGCCTGCGAAAGGGCCCATCCTCTTCCCTATGTCGCCATTACAGTGGGCTGCCAGGGGCTGCCCTGCCCTCCACCCGCTAGGCAGCATGGCTTGTGTGGAAAAGAGAGGTATATACACAGGCATTGGGGCACCACCATGCTGAAGGTGGCCAGAGCTGCCTGGTTTTGTCCTTTACAGTGGTGCAATGCCCTTACTGCATGTACTCAGCCTCTGCGTATCTGAGTGGATGGCAGATACCAGGGCAGGAGGAAGGGTCTCTGCTGAAAGGAGAAGCAGCAGTTAGTCTCACACTATTCTTTAACATTTTTCCAAATCTGTTTGTGATCAGTAGAGTTGAAAGACATACACCAATTTTTTCCCTGAGATGTTCTTTATTTGCTGTTTTGAAATAGGGGCTGAAAGTTGTTGCTATTGGCATCACTATGGGCATATTTGTAGAGCAGCTACAGATGGAAATAAAAGGGCAGATTTAAGAAGGAATTAAAAAAACCTAAGAAGAGATAAGATACAATGCTGGTGGGAGAGTGAAGCTATAATTTTGTATGGGCATCCTCAATGTTTTTTTTCCCCTCCTGTAGCTGGTAAAAGCTCAGTTATAGGTGGTTAGGTAAACCTTGGGGCAGTCTGGGCAAACAAATATTTAATGGTGTGTCTTGGAAACACATGAATGCAACCATTACAGACAACAAAACACCCAAAACAATAAATAAGTAAAATAAGCTACCCAATATATTGTGGTGAAGAAAGAAATTTCATTTTAATTCTGGAATCATCTGTCATACCCATCACTTGGAGAAGGAAAGAAACTAAAATCTCTTTTCAGAAATTCAGAAATAGAAAATGCTTCTTCACATCTAAATACAGCTCTCACATTTGTTGAAAGAGAAGTTACTTTGATATTTGTTGCTAAATAAAATCTTGGATCAAGTAAATTTAATTTTTAAAAATTAGTTAAGGCAACAATAAACACAGGAAATATACATGAATAAAGTGTTCTAAGAGCCAGGCAACTCTTTTAAGACTATAAATAACACCTAAGCATGGCCACTATTATTAGCAAAGAGTGAACAAAAGAAGACATCCAGAAATAGATGGGGAGGGGGGAGGTTGGGAGGGTGAAAAGTCTTGGTTAACCTTATTCAAGTGTTCTTTCCATAGCATAGGAAATGGTTCCAGCTAACTCATGAGTTCTGTTGGTATTAACTGATTTTTAAAAGGACATTTCCATGTTGTCTGTATGCCAAGGAAATTCTTTTACTGGCATGTTTGCTAAATACAGGAAACATCACCCTGACTAAGTGACACTGGATGTGACGAAGAATTGTATCTTTATTCTGGTGGTGCAGTCAGCACTGTCTGTTTGTTTCATCTGGATACCTTCTGGTATTTATTGGGGAAAACTTACTGCAGTCTCACAGTTTGTCCTGAGTAATGAGCAAACACAGCGACTGGCGGTGCTGAGTCATTATCCCTCACCACTCCAGAAGCAGCTTGCTGCAGCCCTTGTGCACCAGCTGCTTATTTAGACTGAGGGATAATCCAGCACTTTAGGGGAGGTAGAGACAGGGCTGTCTGGTCATCTCCTAATCTGCCCTGTTCCCTTTCAAGGTACAGGGAGAAAAGAGTGACAGAGTGCTGAGAACCACTGACTCTATGCTAGGGGCAGAATTCCCTGCACAAGGAAATAAACGGGTACCTACAACTCCTTATTATCCTAAATAGAGAGCTGAACGAGTCAGTCTTGCATATAGTAATTTTCAGTGTAAATCAGGTTGTGCTTATGGGCCCAGCCTTGTACTACTTATCAAAAGCAAACGTTACAGAAGCCAATGAGAATTTTGCCCAAATAAGAAGCACGAGTTAAGCTCTCGAATACTGTATTTCCAGCACAGAGAGCATTAAATGCCCTTTCTGTTATGTACTCCCTCTCCTTTTCCTTTCTCTTTCTTGGGAATAGCCACCAGATAGGAGGCAGGAACTGCAGGTTTATTGTGGCTCTGGGCTCCACTGACCTGTTTGACAGAGATCTTCACTGTCAGTGTATGTCTCTGCAAACCCCTTAAACTACCTGCGCAGCCTTTTGGGAAAAAGAGGGCATTTTTGAGAACAAGGTTCAGAGTGGGTGAGTCATACAGCCCAGAAATGCCCTTTCCACCTTGCTACTCCTGTAACTCAGCAAATTTAACAATAAACTCACAAAGATAGTAAATTCAAACTATTAACTTTACTTCACGTAACAGGAAAACATGTAGGTAGAATAGCAGGCAACAATTGCCCAAAGGCTCTGGTTCTACTCCCATTTGTCTGTGCACTAGTTTTAGGGCATAACAACTCTGACATTAGAAACAACTGTGGGAGATTGTAGGGATGTAGTAGACAGGCTGTTGGGAGGCACGAGACTAAATTAAGTGGTGGTACAAATCAACTGGTGTGCCAGTGGAAGCCAAAACTCATGTGTATCTAATATGCAGGTGACCATGGTATAAAATTGTTTTAGCTTCTTTTGTAACCACTCCACAATCACTGATGTTCCATCTATCTACATGTGGAGAGGAGAGAGTGAGATAGGAAGGAAGCTACTCACAGCAAATGCTGTTGGAGTATTGTTTGGTTAAGTACATACCTAAGTACGTTACACTCATGAAAAGCAAGATCAGGCAATCTTCTCCAGCTGAGGCTGAGACTGAGAGTCTCCCAGCAGTATTTTGAATACTGGCTACATTGCTAAGATTCTACACAGACAGTCTAGTCTTCCTAGAGAAACCCCAATTCGCTACAAGGAATAGCATCAAGATTTGGCAAACAGTGGTCCTTGTTTATAATATAGTGAATAAACAACAAGAATATTAACAACAGCAACCACAATAACAGCAACAACAATAAAAGCAATTGTAAGTAGAAATAAACACATGATAATTACTTTGGTTTGGACCATTCACAAGCCAGGTTCTCATTCTGCAAGTGGTCAAGGATAATGTTGTCTCCTGACTAAGAATGAACTGTCAGGGGGACCGTTCCCAGTAGGAAGGGTTACACCTCAAAATCGGTGTTTACATGGCTAGCTCATTTGGTAATGTTGAACAGCACATATAATTAATTTGTATGCTTCTCCTTTAAGGCATATCCTTCTCCTCTTGACTTCAGTGGGAGCTCCACATGTTTTGCCTTTGATTCCCCTGCATGCTGGCAACTCTAATTAGTGTTAATAGGAGTTTCAGTGGAGTTTCTCTTTCTCTGTAAAAGAGGATGGCTTTCAGTAGTTTATCCCGGCACTGGCTGGTGTATTTACAGATCAGAAATTGGAGCTTTATCAAACTGGCACACAGTATCTTCATTTCTTCTCTGTCCCTGCCAAAAGAGAACTTTACCTTTTTCTCCAGGATGAATAACAAATGATGTTGTAACTGTGAGAAAAATGACATTGATGATTCTGACAAACTGCCCTTGACTTTGAAAAGATGGCTTAGTATTGTCATGGGGTTTTTTAACAGTAGTAATTTTAGCTAGGTAACGTAGCTTTTCTCTGTAAATACGAGAGTTAGAAAAGATCAGTTCTTTTTTTGAGGCTGAAATTCTCTGGGGCTAGATCCTGCAACACATACTAAACCTCAACCTGCTCTGCCCTGCAGAAACTGCTCTGGATTTCAAAGATACTTTACACAGGGACACAATACTACATATTGAGCAATACTGGAGAATCTGGTTCTTTTTTGCAGTGCAGGTGGTTTTATTAAAAATAAACACCACCCCTCCAAACCCCCACCATCAAACCTTGCATCCTGAAAACAGAAATACTCTTCCATTTTGAGATTTTCATCTCAGATGTGCATACCTACTCGTGCTGACAGACAGGCACAATGAACAGAGGACACTTCTCTCCATATGAACTATCTCATATGGCTTTCTGAGTTAACATAACCTTCTTTCCAATATTCCAAAAGACACAGAACTTCCCAGCATGATGATAAAGTTTTCCTGTGTTCCAATAATAAAAGCTGAATGTACCAGTAATTTCCAGTTCCTCTGTGGTCAGGCAGCCTGTGAAGACTAAATCAGAAGTACCCAACCTGCAGTATCAGTGTGGGAGTCGGAAACAGATGTTCACTGGACAATACAATTTGTTGTCACTGTCGATATTACATGGCACTCTTCCCAACAGAAGTTGTCTGTAGCTGGAAAAGAATGTGAGGAATGATTCATGCCCCAAATTATTATTTTAAAATGTTAAATACTCCTTGCTTTCTTTTCCTTTAAATGATTGAATCGGGCAGGGAAAAGCACACGAAAATACAATTCGCTCTATTTGTAGTATCTGTGTAGTATGTCAACCAAATAATGTAAGGCTTTTTCCTCAAAACAAGATATTATGCTATATTAAAGCCATTAAGAGTCAAATTCTCTTCTTTTGAATCAGGGTGCTGTAACCTTTAATCTTATGGGACATTTGATGCTCAGTGGCTATTTGCACAAAAAGCACATGGTGGGAGGCAAATGGGAAAAATAATTTAATATGTACCCACGTGTATATTTATAAAGATTATAATTTATTTTACCCACATAACAGTATTTTTATAGGTGTAATAACATTTTTAAATAGTTTCTTTATGTCTTGGAAACTTTCCTATGCCATTTGGGCATTCAAAACTGATCAAACACTTGAATGAGCAAAATCCTCTACTAGAGCAGCATATGATGCCCAGCCTTGATTTCCAAATTTCATGAATATTACAAAAGCAGATGCGCTAGATCATGCTTACTGTAAATAGCAATGGATTGGGCTAGGTGCTCTTTAAATTAAATACTAATTTTTTTTCATGGATACATCAAATATATATATAAGGATGCAGAAAGCCTAAGTGAAATCAGGCCCAAATACATATTAATATATTCAGTCAAAGAGAGCTGAAGATCTGACTGTCAGAACTCTGGGATACATCACCTATATTTTACATCAAAAAGTAACACTCCAGATACTTTCAAAAATGAAGACATTCGGGATCTGAATTGGAGTGCACTGAAACCAGTAAAAAAACCTCTCTTCTAGTTGCTGACTGTTTAATCTCTGGCAGCATCTCTTTTCTTTAGAGATGGTAAGAAGTGGGAAAGGTGCCTGTAATTACAGGGGCAGAACAAGAGCGAAAGATTTTAGCACTATAAAATCAAACTGTCTTATTCTTGCAAACGCATGCTGCAACTTTTCACAATAATCCTTTTGCATTTACTGTGTTTACTGTTGCAGTCTTCTGCAACATTTAATGCTCTCTGTCAGGTTTAAGTCAATGGGAAACATGAAATGCTTTTCCTCTGTGCAGTTCTTTATAATTACTGCATGATTTAGCTTCAAGTCCTACACATAGTTCAACTTTTCAAATGCTTTTATATTAAGTGAATTTACATGTGTTTCCATAGTGGAACCCCTTCAGATGATTTTAGATAAGAGCTTGAACTCTCTGCAGAAATTTCCATCACCATGTGTAAGACAGAATGAAATAATAGCTGAAGTAGCTGATGAGATCATGTTTAGCACACTTGTAAGAGATGCGCTGGATTTTTGTGTGCGTATCCACATGTGTTTATTTTTATATACATTCATGGGTTAAACCAAGTTTTTCATCAACTAGGTGTTGGAAAATGCCAAAGTGATTTAGGATTAGAATGGGATTTAGGCTGATCTAGCTACAGTTGTATTTCTCATTTCATCATCATCATGGCAGGGATACTGTGACAGTTGAGGGTTGGTTGGGGTTTTTTTTTAAATTTATGAAATAGACAAAATTAAGTGTCCATACCAGACATACTGTTAGGTTATGAGGAGTGAAAGAGAAACACTGCTACATTTTTTTTTTTTGTCTGTACCCAGCAAGGAAGTCCTGAATGTACAAAACAGCTGGGAAACTTCCTATGTGGCACACAGCTTGAAAAATGAATTCAAGATTTAAAGAAGAATCAATCTGATTACTCTTTATTTCAAATTACTGTTATTCTGGTTCTGTAGTATATCTCCTTGTAAAAGACGAATCAGGACACATACGTGTTATCTGGGTGCATCACATAATTATTAATACTAACTGTCATTGAAACTGTCATGACAGTCGAATCCCAATAAACATTTTAGACTCTAAAGACTTCTCATTGCAATACCACAGACAGCACGTGTTCATACAAAATTTCAGTATTACTTAGCATTCCCAAAATTACTGGATTAAAACAGACCCATTTGGAAAAGTGACTATTCCACTGTTTTCAATGGTACTGCTTTTTAGGAGTTAATTTTTATCTGCTGAATGACATTTTGGCATCTCTCATCAATTTAATTCTTTTTTGTAAGAGAGAGGCTTCAGAAGGAGGGAAATTTTGACGTTCAGGTTACAGGGAAGATTTCCAAAGAGATGAGAGAAAAAGGGATTACTGCAATTAGCAGGAGCGTGGCCTGCCCGCTGGCGAGCAGAGTGAGTAGTGGTTGGAAGAGAGGAAACCCTTGACCACCACGTAGCCTGCCTGTGTACACCAGAGTTAGTTAGAGTGCTCTGAATCTCATCTTTTGATCTGGGGCGATATTTTTCTCTGTTATGTCACAGAGGTCACCTGGCTCATGTGTGACAAACTGCCTGCATAAGTCACAGTGCCAGTGGCAGAGATTTGTAACCATGTCCCTGGTCCATTGCCTTTGAATTATTTCGCAGGCCCTCTGCTTTACATTTACACTCTGTCGGAAGATGAACAGGGGAAGGGAGTAAAATCAAGGGCAGGGTCTCATCCTGAAGGACAAGGGGAAACAGGTGGAAGGTTAATGGCCCTGGAGCGTATCCACAAGCCTCTCAGGCTTGATATATGGGCCTCAGGCCTAAAACGGGCATTGGCTTTCAAAGATATATTATTTCATTTGAGGAGAGACATTCTGGAGTTCCTGCATTTGTCTGCTGATAGATGATCCTCTGTCCGCAATTGGTTATGGCGTGTGAGTTTTCCTTGGGCCTGCTCCCGTACATAAAATTTTTGCTGAGCTCTCCAACCTTTCGCGTGCCTGTGAGCCCGGGCCGTGTGCGGGCCTTTTGGCAGGCGGCTGGATTTTTGTGGCTGCTATTTTCGTAGTTCCTTTTGAAGCGCCAGGCAAGTGGGGGATGAAAGGCGCTTCTGTTCATTCATACGCGGCCGGGCAGGGGCAGCCTCGCGAGGGACAAAACTGGGGGAGAAGAAGATGTCAGGGATCCATTATGCATACGTGCATCTGCAGCCTGGGGGGAAGCTGCTCCAGCTAACCTTGTCTTTTATACTGGCACATGCCTGCAGGAAGATAAAAACAGGGAAATCATTTACACAAGTTTTACCACCCCTCTTCTTTTACTGTATTTTGGTTTTGTTAGGATTTTCAGATGTGATCCTGCTTTTAGGAAAAATTAAAAAATAGTAACTTTGTATCTGAAGGTTCCATTTACTGAGGTCCTATCCAGGACAGTTAACTCGGGCACCTCATAAAAATGAGACTTTACAGCCCACATTGTAGTAAAGCACCAGAGGACCCAGATCGGAATCATGCTTTCGCATGCATTAAAAAATCTCTAACGTACTTAAGTAAGTAGGGTTAGATACAGAGGTGTAATTCTCTTAAGTGTGATAGGACTGTACTGCGGGCAGGGCGGGGTCTGGCCCCTGCTCAATCTGTTGTGTCAGGCTTGAGGAGGCATCTAGGCATGCACAGTGGCAAAGGCCTCAGTTCAGAGAGCGAGCGAGTCCCGGCGTCACTGCCACGCTGGCATTCCCACAGCATCTTCTGTCATTGCCCAACCGTCGTAAATCACTGGGAAATCTGTTCATAAAAGAAAGAGTTTAAAGAAGAATAAAAACCTCTTAACGTATATAATGGTTTAACATAGCCTATAAAGCAGCTTACTAAATTGTTCTCTGAATTTAAAAAATTATGTTTGCAGTAACTGTTACAGGATTGTATTTCTAATACCCATTACTCTGTGACAGCATGAGTTAAGGAAAGTGGGATGTATATATTTACTATATAAAGTATATTAATGTAAAATTTTTTTTACTAGCAAACAACTGTTCAGTTTCAGTGGACAGATTTTGCTTGAAAGAATCCACATTAATTACACTTAAATATCTCCCAGTTCTACCATTTTACTTTTTCCTATACTGCTAAAAATGCAAAGAAAGCACAGTATATACATCATAAGTTTCGATGTAGCTTGTTTGCTTTACTTTTGTTACAGCAGAATTTGTACTTAAATAAATAAGTAGATTAGTAAATTAGTAGATTAAATTTAAGCCTAACTCATGGCCGAGCCTGAGATTGCAATTGAAATGTTCTATCAGTACCGTGTTGTTTGAGTGATGAGGATCTGGTTTTGCTGTCACTGAACTCAATTGCCAAACTCTCAGTACTCCCGTGTGAGCAGACAAGGCTGATTCTGCATTTCAGTCAGTTCCTGTAGAAAACGTCCTGTTGTAATGTAATTACTCTCTCTTCCCTTGGTGTCCTGCAGAGCACAAGTTAGACAAGTGAGCTAAAGACTTGAGAGACATATTTAGTGTCTCCTGCAGCAGTAGGAAGGAAATCTGAGGACTTGTTAAAAGGAAAGATTTAGAAGCAGAAGTTCTACAGAGAGAGCTGAACAGAGCGTTAGCAGGCAGGAGAATCTGCTTTTCCACTTGTTGCTTTGATAATGGATAAAAGGCTGTCATGAACTGCAGGCTACCAGCTGGGAGCAGATAGAGTGATCCCGGCAGAGGGCTGGCCCCAAACTACACAGGCATTCTTTTAAATCTTCAAAACCATAAGAAAGTTGTTTTTCCCCTACCATCATCATCATTATTCACAATCGTGTTTTCCACCCCAGTTTAATATGTTGGTCAAGTAAATCTACTTTACAATACTTTTCTGTTCGAAACATAAGCAAATATTGTCTAGGCAAAGATATTTCAGCTAGTTCATTCAACTGCCTAAAGATTCCCAAAATAAGTTCCAGAGAACTGAACCAGACAGAAAACACCACTGCCATAAGAAATCCCTGTTGTTTGACTGCAAAGGTGTATTGCAGCCAACGTGCAAATAATCATAGGAACAATTTGTAACATATGTCTTCCTTGTAATCAACACACTTGATAAATGAAGTCTAGAGGATGTGTTACTTGTAAGAGAATAGCAACAGGACGTCACTTGCTAGAAAATGACCCCCCCATGGTAACAAACACATGCAAACACAATGACAGACTGAGCCCAGCAAACCCGTACATGCAGTCCTAGCCTTACTGGGGTGCTTTGTGCCACCAACATCATGCTACCAACATACTTAGACATGTGCAGGATTGGGCCAAGAGCCCTAGTCAGCATGTGTATAGATGCTTGGCGAGCTGTTTTCCTTCAACCTGCATTGTTGCAATGAAAAAAAAAAGTACTTAAAGCTCCGATTGTCATTCTATACTGCTCATTTTAATGATATATTTAGGGACCTAGCTTACTTTGTATTCTTAGGTGTAATTACCCATATAAAAAAACACTACTCATTAGTGTTCTGTTCCACTGACTTAATTATACCCCTTAATTAAATCTTGACTAACTGGGGGTCACTGCAGTGTCAGTGGGATTTGTCACTGTTTGTCAGCAGGTGTCTGGTCACATCTATTTCTGGTTTCCCTGTTGCTGTATTTTGTTTAAGAGCATGGTCTTTTCTAAAGGACAATTACGCATTACCTTACTGTGTTTTGTGCCTCACAAATTAAATGCAACACCAGTGAATCCATTCTGTAATGCTAGCACACTCCCAATCTTTGTATACAGGAGGTGGGGAATGAAGCAAATATAAACCTTTTCATAACACTATTCAAAACCTCACTTACGCTCCTTTTCACAGGCTTATTCTTCCAGCACTCAAAAGCCACGGTCTTATTAATTTATCAGATAATCTTGTGTTCAACAGGCATAAAAATACATTGCAAATATTAATCCAGGGATACTTCTCTTTTCCCTTATCTCCTAAACGTGAAGGAAATTTGAAACATGATGAGCAAGAATGAGCTAAATCACTGTTACATGCATAACAAATACAACATGCCATGTGCTGATATTGCTGTGTTGCTCGGAGTCAGAAGACCGAGGCTCCTGATTCAGTGTTCCCTGAATAATTCAGAGGGAGTTCTGCATGTGCAATAAGTGCACAATACTACCATTTTTTTTCTATTTCAAATTTGCATGTTTCAGGTTTGGTATTTGAGAAAGTTACTTTGGGGAAATGTAATTCCCATGTTTACGCATATAATAGGCACCTAATGTTCATCTGAATAATTGATTAGTCAAGTCAGGCTTCATAATTAGCTGTTGGCTTTCCAGTATAAGCCCACAAAACACTTGTCAATCTACAGACATTTTTCATATATTAATATATATGTTATCAAAAGAGCTGTAGTAGTTACCTAAAAAGCATTTATTATTTATTCTGTTGAGGCTGAGGAAGCATTTCAATTCTAGACATGCATTTTCTATCAACTCTAACTTTCCCAGAAGATCATCTATTTGTTCTGAAAGTTTTCATGGACGTTCTCTGCCTGTGCTCACTTACACTGGAATTTGGAAAGAAGCTATTTTAAAAAAATAAATCCATTCAGACATTTCTGTGTTACGCAGAAGCTAGTGACATGTTTCATTGATTATAAAATAACGTGTATCACTTGTACTCAGATACCTACCAACCATCTAAATAGATGCCACTAGCAGATATCCCTAATGCAGCCATAGATTCTGTGTCCAGACAGATGCATCTGTTGATAGCACATGTGTGAAAGCGATATTGCAGTTATGAGTCATGGAGCTATGTGGCAAATTGCAGAATTATAAGAGAAATTGTATTTATCGTGAACCCTGTGACCTCATTTGAACTCTTATCACTAATCCATATTCCTGACCAGTTTTCAGGTAGTTGTTGTTAAAGGGAAGGAAACCATCCTCTTTCCTCCAGAAACCATGCATTTTAAACCCATGATAAGAAGTTCATAAAACAAAACACTTGATTATGAAATCCAGAATGAAAATTGTTCCGTGCTTACTGGCAGTAAGTGAATGACTGAACATCTGATAAAACAACGGCACTAGAAATTGTGCAGCTTATTGGGAAACAAACTTCACGTTTCCATTGGGAGGCAGCATTTACTTCTAGCACTTGTTGAGTGTGAGACAACGAATTTAAAGAAGATATTATTCTTTATGGAAAGGTATTTCAGTTCTGTATGTGCTACACAGTTACTTTCCCTTGCTGTGTTTGGAAGAATCACCTTCATTTTAGCAAAAATAAGCATCTCCTTCCTATCAGTGAGATCAGGACGAATGCCTCAATAAACGTATAAAGTGCTTTCCTGAATCAAAGTCCTTCTGAGGCCTGCACTATTGGATGTGTATTAAGTTCCTTGCTTTATAAGTGGAAAGATACAAATATAATACGAGAATGCTAAAACCCTTTTAAAATCTATTAAACTTCTATTATAGACTAGCTTTTTAGTTTGTTTGGAAAGAACATGATGTAAAAACCACATCACAGTGGTAGGAAAAAACATATGCCCATTTTGGCAGTATGATTTATTTAATTGTGGTTCACCACTATGAATTATGTGGTCTCAAAAAATTCACAGAAGTCCTCGAGCAATACATCTTCCATACCATACACATGTATTTATTATGCATATACCCTCTCTCAGCTTGTACTTAAACACAGAAGCAGTATTAGAATCCTTCTCTTTAAAAGAAGTTTGATAACACCTCCCACTGGAAAATGCAAATACATTTCTAAGGGTGTCATTATAAAGCCTCTCCTCCAAAAGACATATATCCTTTATAAAATTTCATTATCTATTTTTGCATCCATTGCAAAATAATAGAAAATTAATTGCTACATTGCAAAGAACACAGTATCTCTGTAGGTTTTAGAGCCAAGTTTGAAATTGCTGTTTTAATTTTCTATATAACATTTTGTTCAGTGTTGACATTTCAATCAGTATTATACTAATATAAGGATTTTCTATTGGGTATTTTTAAGCGTAGTAGTTTCTATCTGGAAAATATTTGTTACTTAGGCTGGTGGAGTAAGGAAGGGTTCGAGCTGTGCGAGCACTGCAATGTCCCCATTCTCACTCTTGAAATGCAAAGCTCTCACCAGTTCCCCATCTATTAATCTGAGAGTTCAGAAGCATTTCCCAGTGCTGTTGCATGGCTAGCTCCGTTCTTCCATTTAGACTTTGAAAAAGCACTGTTTTCAAAAAGTGTTTTACAACTGGAAATAGATGTATCTGCTAAACAGATTCATGTTTTCATGATTAGACAGGTGATCAGATCACAAGGCAGAAAAGAGATCATACATGTATAAACAATGAATAGGATTGCTAAATCTGTTTTTCTAGGTTACAGCTAAACGAGAGCCATTATGTGGCCTTTCAGATAAACTCACAAAGCTCTTATCTATATAAACCTGATAGATCTGCCATTATTCTCAGTGACTAACAGAAGTTATATCATTCAGTTTCATTAAAAATGCATTAATCCTTTTTAGGAACCTTCTTCTAATTCATTGATTCAATTATACAATGAACAATAAAAATGGTATAATAAAAATACTGTATTAAAATGTGTTATAGACATAAATGTTTCATTGCAGTGAGATTATTCAGGGTTTTAAAAATATTAACAATTTGAATATCATGCTCTGAGACAACAAAATGTACATTTTTTTCAGCATCCTGAATCAATATATCAAAAAGATTAAGTCTTTAAAACTTGAGGCCTGGAAGGGGGCTGCTTATAGTATGGCTTGTGGCCACTGAATGTGGAGACTTCCTGTAAAGCTGGTGACATTTACCAGCATAGGCTGATCAAGGGACACGGACATGTTATAGGATGAATGAACATATTGCTCCTAAATTTTGTGTAGCCAAGCTCCTCTGATCAGATCAGTTCTCCCCAAAGCTACTGGCCTTTGGCCTAAATGAAAACAGCCAGGGTTAGACCTTGAGTTAAAGCTTCCCAAGGACTGGCAACATTTTGCTCAGCGGACGGTACGCTCAGTGTATGGCAGCACCAGGAGTAACTTTCACAGCCGTGGCAGCTGCTGCCATCCCACTTAGACCAGCTAAATCATTCAGACCACCAGGACCCCAGTATAGCTCTGCACCCTTCACATAAACCAGCTGGAGTAATTCACCTAAGACTTTAATTGATTTGGACACAGCTAGTACTTTTTATTATTTTGTATTTGGTTTCTTTTACTAGATTTTTTGTAGCAGAAGAGCAAACCAGTGTTGGTTGTATGACATATGTGTGTAGCTGGAATGCTGACAGTTAGGCACAGGTGAGCAGGTTTGTGAGACTGTTGATGCTGCTGGTCGCTGTGGAAAACTGGCGTGATTTCTGCAAGCGTTCCAAGACCAGAGGAGAAGAAAGCACTTCATATTTTCATTAGTCATCCCTTTACAGATTTACTTCTAATTCTTTCAGCAAAGCAGATTATTAAAAGCAATGACCTGAGGTCTTCATTCAGATATCAGACTTGCAATCCTGTATAATGTGCACCACAGGGCAGAGGTCAGACTGACGAGTCTGTTAATGTAGTCACTCTGGGATAAGATCAATCTCCATACTTCACCATATTGATCTAATAGCTCATTGGCACTTCCCCCTTTGAATTGATTAGCTCATGTGTGAAAAGAGATTGATGGGTTTCTGACCCTGAGGAGTCTGTCAGGGGCACACCCATGGCAGGGGAAGTGGTTGTTTTTGCTGTTTCATTTGGGTGGCTCATTATCTGGATGCCTCATGGGGAATAAAGGTCATAACATTGTTTTATGAATTATTTACAACAAAGTATCAGGTTTTTGCTTCATTTGATGCTCTACCTGTACCGAATCCATTCTGAATAGAGCATGAAGAAATACACGTGCATGGCCAAATGTACCAAATATTTGTGTAAAGGGAACCACCACATCTGAGTGACCTTAAAAAGCAATTTTACTAATATAAGGTAATCATAATAGATAGAAGGGTAGGAACAGACTTCATGGGTCACCTAGTCCATTCCCCTTACGCAATGACAGAATATTGATGATATCCAGAAATGAATTACATTTTTAATTGCACATTCTAGATAAGTACTCACAGTGAATCTAGTTCAGACGTCTGAAGGAACTTCAGGTGCACATTGTGCTATAGAAAGAGGCAATTTGCATGCAACACGTGAGCTAAAAAATAAACTATGCACATTTCTCTGTTGTGAAAACCAACCTAAAACCCCCATATTCAACTCCATTTATCAAATGGTCATATATTTGCAAAATGCATATATTTGACACAGTAGATTGGTGCTGTGTGTGCTCATGCAAGAGGAAATATAAAAGGAGCTGCCAGAAGCTGAATTCAGAAGTTGGCTTACGTTAGGTTGTACTTAAAAAATGTGTGCACTATCAGAGCCTTCACAGATACAAAGCAATAAAACTAAGGACTGGATCCTCAAAGTCTTCTGTTGAAACCAAGGCATTTTTGTGTTTCTGTCTGCATATGAGTTGTAGAATCAGTCTCAAAAACACTTATACTTAAATAAGTTCTCATATATGGTCCAAACTCAGGACACTGTACAATACTATACCTAGGACAGTGTTACTTAGATGTCAGGTTGTTTGGTTATGCCACACTACAAAAAAGTATTCTCATGGTGGTGTTAAGCTGGTGTTTATACTTATGTAAGGAGACAGCATGTTTCCACTAAAATCTTTTTGCATTATTTAACTGGACATTCTGCATTTATTTGGGGGGCTGGTAGGTTAAATGGAAAGATAGACAATTTTATTTATGGAGAAGGGTCCGTGTATGCTCCATACTGTCAGGCAACCCTTTTCTACTATTAGATGTACAGTAACATAAACAGATACTGCATAAAAACACAGTACTAGGAAGTCCCTTTCCTAAAGACTCTAAATGAAAGAGATCCCGAGGTAGATTATTAAAAATTAAATAAATAAAAAATAAGAGGACCAAAGAGACAATTCACTCCATTACCCACCAGTGAAATGATGCTGAATTTTTGAATGATCTTGCATTCATTTATACTTCTGAATCATTCGTGCTATTTTATGTACCAGGAATATTGCCATGGCAAAGCATTACGTAGCCATATTAAAAGTTCTAATACACCTTAGAAAAAACTTATTAGAGGCAGAGACAAGATGCATTTTTCTTTGATAAGGCTGGGATAAGTCTGTGATTAATCAATGCAGCATTTTACATTTGGGTATCAAAGTAACATTTTAGCAATGGTAAATCTTCAAAAACAAAACTCATATTAAATTTAATTACAAACCAAAGTGTACTCAGACTTAGATTAGTAGTAAATCACCAGGCACTTCAACACAAGCCATGCAAAGAATGATTTTCTGAAGAAAATGTTGCAACTTATTATCACAAGCTCTTGCCCTCTGGCTGGGTTTCTGCCAGTCTGATTAAAACTTAGCTCCCACAGTTGTGTACGGCAGCACTTGTGGGTGGACAGGGCGTAACCAAAGCAACCTGATTTTGTTGTTCATTACCCCGGTGTCATTCTGAAATGAGCTAAGAAAAACCTACTAAGTTAGATATACAGACTGCCTCCCTCTTTCCTAAACACACAGTCGATCTTCTGTTGTACAGAGACATGTAGGAGCCTGATGTAGAGACTCGCAATTTTATATACCAGCTGTGACAGAAGAGGAAGTCAGAGGCTGGCTGAGCTGTGTCACAGTCCACAGCCATTTTTACCTGTAAGGTTCCTGCTCATTCTGTGGTTTGTACTGCAAAAGTTCTTCTCACCAACCTAACAAGCATCCAAACCAAAAGGTTTCTTCATGAACATTAATACTAAAACTAACTGCAGTCCTAATGACTTTATGGCACCTGGGCAGAGTTGCGACAAGCTTATTTTAATGATACTTCAGAGATTTCCAAATTAGAATACAGGAAACAGGAAGTGGGAATAAATGGAACAAAGCCAAATGAAAGGATAAATGGAAAAAAACCCCCATTTTAATGCACATTTGGCTACTCCTTAAACATTCATTTAATCAACATTTCCTGTGATTTTTTTAATAGCATGGCTCTGTCTGCAATTTTACACTTGACTTTTATCTGGAAAAGAGCTAATTTTTTTTTATGATGATGTTCATAGTTGAAAAGATCTAGCTAGATGGTAGTAGGTGCATGCTGAGAGCATCCTGCTATACTTTTAGGATCTAAAGAGAAGTACTAAGTCTTTTGGATCGCTCCCATGTACAGTAGCTCATTGGATCATGCATCGCTGGTTCTCACTACTCCACAACCTTCTTGAATGAATCCAGCTTCCTTTGCCAGTGTTTTTAAGTAACAACTCCTATCAAGTCTGATGGATACTGGTTTAATACATGACAACCCCCATTCATAATGCTGAGTTTTCTTTCACTTTCTCCCATATTGTTGGGTCATATTTCTCATTTAATCTCTGCCCCAATGACTTACTGTTACTGCTGCAGCCCCTGGGATGTAAGACAACACTTCTGTATTTTTCAATTCATCAGTATACCATCTCCTTTCACATCGTGACTGAAGATAGTGTTTCTCATCATTTCTTACCACTTTTGCTGTGGCTTTTTTTGGCTGTCCTATTACAAACCAGAGGAAAGCACAATGGAATACATTTGCATGGTGACGGCGATGTTTTACGCTAACACCATCCTCTGACTAAGGTGTATTCAAGGTGACTTTCTGTCCTGCTCAGCACACTACAGGTCCCAGTCTTGAGACCCCAGATCCATATGTTTCAGTGACTCAAGCATAGGCAGAAGGAAATATCTGCTCTTACATAGTTAGATGTTTGTCAAATGTATTAGGAACACTACGAAAAGTAAAACACAAACCAACATACTTTCATTTAAAAGCCTGCAATACAATCAAAAGATACAGAGCTTTTAAAATACAACACTGCTGATTTTATGAGAAGTAGCAATGGAATGGAACATCCTATGTGTGGTTTATCAATGCCCAGCCCTGGGTATCATTATACATACCCGGAAAATTATTCTTCTCTCATTTATACTGCTGTAAGGTTCAAGTAACTCCTTTTTATCTATGACATCAATGATGATTTGAATATCTCCATCGGTATAGCTGTGAATACAGTCCCATGCTGTATATACAAATCCACCTTTGTAGGTGTTTCCTGTTAAAAGAGCAGGGTTATACTTCCCTTACGGCTTGCCCTCTTCCCATATTCCACACCCCCTTGAGTAGCTGTACTGGTAATAAACACAAACCCTAGTAAACAGAAGAGTAACCACTTAGTGTCATTTTAACAAGATCAAATTTAAGTAACTCTTGTGTTAATGCATGCAAAGAAAGAACAGGACCCTACGTGTGTTGAGAGGTTACTCTGCCAGCTCGTTACCCTCTGAAAGAGTCTTTCTGGAATTAGCATGTCTCTTGTGTCACAAGTTAAAAATATCTTCTATAGTACACTTAATTGATTATTTTTTAATAGAATATTTATTTGTGGACAATAAATACAGTTTTTACTAGGACTTTGTCTTTAATATTAACAATCTACCCATGAGTGCTGTATTGATCTCTCTCAAAATTTGATGTTGCTGTTTTCTAAGAAGTTTTACAAGTGAGAGCTAATGTAGGAGGGTGAAGTTTACCACTTCAACACTCAGAAAAATTGTTGGCTGGAAGTATGGGGTAGCTGTAAAAAAAAAAAAAAAAA